>JASAOM010001082.1:0-191602 GCA_030849085.1 Borovskyia barvae | reverse complement strand
GGGGGGAAACGGGGGGAGAGAGAGGTGCAAAGGGGAGATAGCGAGGTACACTTTGCTGCATCCATCGCCTTCCATGAGGAGTTCAACGGTAGCTGTCACTGGTCGAAGCAGCAGCAGATTCAGCCTCGAAAGAACGACGACGCGCAGGGAAAGGGGTGAAGGAGCAGGAGGAAGGGTGTAGTCAGCCCTGCCGGCTTCCGTCAGGTGCTGCTGCCAGCACGCTGATGGCACGCACCTTCTGCTGTTTCTGCCGATTTGTCTAGTTCGTCGAAGACGGAAAAAGGGGGAAGGAGGCGAGGATGCAAGCCTCAGTCGGCCAAGCCTCGCCTCCCTCATCATCCTCCGTATTATCGGCGCTCACTCCATCTCCACCCGCAGGATGATTCGTTGGAGTCGCTCTTCTGTTTCACGCTACCATAAAAGGTGGATGGTGGAGGGGGTGCGGTGGGGAGTACCGAGGCCAGACTTGTCGAAAGTGGAAAGAGAAAGGTTTGAGAATGATATTCGGCATCAGTCTGAATTGGCGGCTAATGGAGATATAATGCAGGATGTATGTATAGGTGTATAAGAGAAAGCCTGTGTTTCGCTGCGAGGCTCAGACCATCGTGAATCCCATGCTGCCGTACGTGATGGCTAGCATTAGTCTCTCCTTGAGTATTGCAGCGGAGTTGTAGACCGGCAGATCGATCTTGTTGAAGCATGTGTGTGCCTGCGGTAGAAGATCCTCCTTCGCCACCGCCCACCGGCTGATCGTGAAAGGGAGGGATCGGCCGTTCGTGCCTTCAAGATGTTCGAATCCCCCATGCGGTACTTTAGAAGATCCAGTCGCAAATTGTAGGAGGTTTGCCAGATCTTCCTTTGTCATCGACCCTACCGCCTCCCAGAACCAGCGTACCTGCGGAGAGGTGCTGCTGTAGCCCTCATACACGGTGTGCGCTCGCAGGTCCTCGATATCGATATCAGGCATGCCACTTATCACCAGCTCCAGCTCATTCTCAGAGAAGCATTGAATCTCTCGGCGTGGGACGACCGAGTAAAACCCTTTCAAGAAGCGTAGAAGCTGATCCTCCGTGCGCTTCGTCATGTGGAATTCGCAGAGGAGTCGCACGTACTGCTGCTTGTTCTCGTTGGTGACGGCCTTATCTTTTCCGTGCGGCTCCAGCTCCTCCTCCTCCATGGACCCGAAGCGACTGTAGTTGACGGCGAACGTCAAGCCCAGGTCGGTCACATCATTCTCTATGATCCAGTTCAGGTTGGCGTACAGCTCTGCGTCGAAGCTTTGCAGATCAGCGAAAACGGGGCGGTGGCCGATGAGGTGGCGATAAAATGCGCGGGGGAAGTGGATGTCGATGGGGACGTTGTGGGACATGGCGAGGCCGACCACCACCCCCACAAACTGAAAGTACTCGAGATGGTTGGGGTTGATGCTGGAGAAGGGGTTCGGTTGGAAGGACATGCCGTCTTGCGAGTGGATGAAGAGGGCGTAGCTGGCATCGACGACTGCCTCACAAATGATACGCAGCCATTCTCTTGTCAACCCACCCGCGTCAGCGCCTTCCTCACCTTGGAAGCGGATATGTAGCTGCCCACTGAAGGACCGCACCTTCTGCAGTTCCTTGAAGCTATCTAGCAGACACGTCTGGCGGTTCACACGGAGCAGAATGTTCGCCCCCCGTCGCATGCTCAGTCGGCGGCGGAAGTCAGCAAGCTTGAAGCTGAAATCGATGAGGTTCGGCTCATACTTGAGGAACGCGAAGTTTTCCTTCAACAGGTTGGCATCCCAGTGGAGGAGGGCGTTGAGAGTGGCACGGTTCTCCTCCAGAACTTTCCGCACGGAGCGCGGTAGCCGACGCTGCTGGAGCTCGTCGGCAGTCTTTAACCCCTCATCAGAGAGTCTCGTACCGGCGGCAGTCAACCATTGCGCTGCATCCGGCTGCGCCGCGAGTTCTCGCACCGCGCGATCCGAAACTGAAGATGGCTTTGTGGACGCCTGTAGGAAGTGCTCTGTCTCACCTGACAGATTGCTCCGACTGCCGGTCAGCGTCCGCGCGCTCGCCGAGGCGCTCAACAGCTGTGGCTCACTCAGGTGATACCTGCAGAAGGTCTGCAGAATAGAAGAGACGCACGACGGTAGCGGCAGCACCTCCCGTGGCGCGACGTGCTCCAACAGCGTAGACACATCCAGCAGGTAGGCTTGACTGGCTCGCCATAACATTGTGAAGGCACGCGGCTCTGCTCGCATCGTCGCGACGTAAGGCTCGAACAACAGCTGAATGGAGTCCCCTTCGCTATCCTTGGCGTCTAGCTTCACCAGCAATGCCATGACGGTGTCGGTATCAAAGATATACCCTTCCGGGATGCAGAGTTGCTGCCATGTATTGTTGCGGCTCACAGTGGTGGTGGTGATGGTGGCGGCGGTAGTAAGTGGGGAACCATCATTGATCGTCTGCGCATCGCGGCTACCCATTGCCGCCGCCGCGCTTCTTGGTACTGGGTGTAGAATGCATCGCACCTCCTCACGGAACTCATCACGCGCCACCTTCAGCGCCCGCACGCGCGCCTCCGCCAAGGCCACCAACTCCTGTTCCAGGAGCTGCAGTGGGCCAGGAGCGGCATTACCGGATCCACTTCGACCCAAAGCCGAATCAAACCGAGAGAATGTAGAGGTTGTGGGCGTCGTCCCCGACATCGCCGTCGCCGTTAGAGAGGGACTGCTCACCGCACCGCACTCCCGCAGGCCCGGCGACATGAGCTTCACCACCGCCGCTGCAATGTCACGGCGGCACAATGGGTGTCGCAGCAGCTGCATCATCGAAGTCACCGTCTCGGGCACCTCTTCTAGCATAAGAGCAGCCGCCCGCCGTGCTCGCTGCTGCGACTCTACCTGCGTCAGCCGCACGCGTGAGCAGTTCGCGCAGAGATCGTATTGGCACGCAGAGCAATGGAAGCTGAAGTCAGAGCCAGTATTGACGCCACACAGATTGCAGAGGAAGCCACTCTCTTCATACGATCGGAAGCTGCGGATATTCATCCACCGCAGGCGATGCGCGTGTCGCGGGTGGGTAATAAGGGTGTCTGACAGATCCTCAAAAGCCTCCGGATCCTCACCGTTCAACGGATCCACCGCTGGTACAGCGGTACACAGACCACCGTACGCGCGCAGCAGATGCTCGAGGAGCTTGTCGAAAGACTGCATGAAGGTGGGCACATGAGCGTGCTCTCGTGCCACCTTCCAAAGTCGGTTCCACAGACCGTACCGCACCACTACTTCCTCTTCCGGGGTGGCCGGTGCATCGACCGGCTTTACGGTGGCCGAGTCCATGGCACCGTCGGGCACAAAGAGGAAGGCCAGCACGGTGAACTGGCTGTACCGGGTGAGGGTGATGAGCATCGTGATGGCATCCTTGATGAATTGTCGATTCGCAGCGAGCTCGCTGCTCGACAACACGCGCGGCAGCGCCGGAAGTGTAGGAGCACGGCTGGAGGCAACTCCAGCGCAGTCGGTGCTGCTGAGTGGCTGGCCACCGACAGCCGCCTCACGGGACAGCTCCTTCTCGGACGGCATCTTTGTCTGGGTGGATGCCATCATATCTAGCAGCAAGCACACCATTCGCGCTGCTGAACTGATATCCGACATGAGGAGTCGCATGAGCCGTAGCAGCTCCTGGTCAAGGTAGCTGAAGCCGGTTAGCTGATTGCACGGCTGTACGAGCGCAGCAGTCGAGCGAAGGCGCAACAGCTCCACACAGCGCATTACTACGTCCTGCGGCACCGTCGGAATGGGAAGCGCACCACTGAAGTGAGAGGAAGCTTGCACTGGCAGCATCGACAGACTCCATGCCGCCGCAGTGATCATATGCTGCCGATATGCCGTCCTCGACGGAGACGCGACCAACTCAAGGGGTCGCGCTTCCGGTGTAGTGGAAGCGTCTTCCTCCGCCTGAGTAGGTGCCAGCGGTACGGAAGGGGTGGATGGGGAGGCCGGCATTTCCACGCTCGCTGCGTCCACCGTAACAGGAGGTGGGAGCAGCGGTAACGATGGTAGACGATGATGATCATCATCGGAGAAGCGGCTCTGGGGTAGCGGTGGGGCCCGGACATCCCCCCGGAACAGAGTGCGACGGTGGCGGCGGTGGCGGGTCAGTCCAGTCGCGTGAAGCTCCACTTCATCCCGTAATGGTGAGCTCAACAAGCCCGCCGCATCCAAGCCCGCCGCCGCGACTGCCCTCTGCCGATGCACTGCCGCAGACAAGGACAGCGACTGCAGAGGAGAGGTGTGTACCTGCAGTACCGCTTCGCACTGATAGTACTGGCGCGCAAGGGAAAGCTCGTAGCTTACCACTTCATAGAGCTGGCCTGTGGGCCCGAAGAGGATACGCATGACGCCGTCCACGGACGCCATCTCACGAAGGATGGGCACTCCGGAGCGTATGTCGGTGACAGCGCCGATGGAAGGCGATGGAGCCGCTGCTATCGATCCCCGATCATCCATTGCAATGCTAGGTGCGTCTCGCATGATGTTCCATGCCCCAGGCGTCCACATTCGCTGATGCTCCCGCGCCAACGTCTGCGGTAGGAACGGAGGAATCTGCGCTCGCTCTCTCGCCACCCTGTGCCGCTCTTGATCTCGGCGTCTTGCTTGCTCTGTCTCCTCCACAGCCCGTTCTGTCGCCTGGCGAGCCCGTTCTGCTTCAGCACGCAGCTCTGCTGCTTCATGCAACAACTCCGGGAACGCCCGTAAAAGATCCCAGTCGCATTGTATAAGAAGGTCTCGCCGCGTCTCCGCGTCGACGTTGAGCAGCGTCTGGTAAAGCTCGTTCGCTTCGTTATCGGCGCCGGTCACGCGCACCCACCGCTCCTCCACATCCATCGCGTGTCGCTGCGCATCTTCTGGAAATGCGTTCAGGAATCGAGGATAGAGACGAGAACGACGTCCCAGCACCTCGCGCTCCTCCGCACTCCGCAGAAGAAGCATATGGTCGAAGATGATTTCACTACGGACGTCCATGGGCATCTCTGTTAAAAAATGTGGATCGACCGTTCCTTCCCACGGTTCTGCGGCGGTGGCTTCAGCGCTCACCGACGCTGGTGGCAGCGGTGGCAGCACCGATGGCCTCGAAGATACGGGTGCCACCGGGTCGGCGGGAGAGTTGCCGAGCTGAGCAGATGGGGCTGCTGTTGCCAGCAACGCCGCAGAAGGCAAGGACGGTTGCGGCACCGGGGACGACGGCGACACAGCGGCCCCATCCCGAGCGCCACTGTTTCCTTCTTCGAAGAGAGCCAAAATACGGGCGGTGAGGGCGGCGAGACTTGTATCCGTCGGCACGGGCGGGGCAGAGTCGGGCCCTACCACCGCTGCGGTCTCCTCCCCTGCGGCCGCTTCCATGTCTCCTGTGAGCCTTAATGTCGATGCGCTCGCCACAGGTGGAGACCGACTACGCTGCTGAGTGTCCGTGATCCTTGTCACACGTCTCCTGACAACTCCTGAGTGACCGTGACCTTCAGTATGCGGCTGCTGCGACTCCTGCCCTCGCAGCGCGGGGCCGGTGGTGGAAGCGCTCACCAGTGGGGAGCGGGAGTCGCGGTCACGTCGCATCAGCTGATCGCTCGGTGTCTGCTCGACAACGGAAGGAGGGGCGTGGGGAGAGGAGAAGTCCCTTCGTTGTCTGACCGGCTGCTGTAGCGGCCCTGCTGCTCCATGAGGCATCGGTGCCCGCGCAGTAGCCGCCGGCATGCTCGCTGGCGTCGGTACCGGAACTATTTCCTCCGATGCACGCAGCACGGGTGACAATGGAGGATCGACCTCCACCGTGTTGTACGACGCGATGGGCTGCACCGCCAGAACGATGGCCCGATACGCACATGCGGCGAGGCTGGGGGCCCGCTCAGACCCACCGGCGCTGCCTGGAGCGCGCCCAAAGGCGTTCAACTCCAGCGGCACCGCGTATCGAGACGCCTGATCGCTGTACCCAAACGCGGTGGCGGCGGCAATGTCGTGGATCCGGCGAGATGGCGCTCCACGATCCATCAAGCGCGACCAGTCCCCATCGATGAAGTGCGAATAGAACTGAGTCATATCGCCTTCTTGAAGGTCGTACACGGTGCTGCCTTCATCCGCTTCTTCCTCCTCATCTCCCTCACCCTCCTCGTCTTCGTCGTCTTCCTCCGCCTCCTCCTCTTCGGCGTCGTCGTTGACGCCTTCCTCTTCTGCATCGTCATCATCTTCGTAGTTCTCTGGATCATCAAAGCCATCACCCTCTTCTTCTTCACCCTCCTCTCCCTCAGCGCCATCATCACCACCCTCGTCCAATCCCCAGGGAGGCGTAACGGCCCTCCACGAGGTAACGACCGAAATTACGGGATGGCTATGAAAACTATGCGCGGCATCGCTGTCCTCTTCATTCATGATGTCCACCTCGGTCACGCTGGCGCTCATCCGCAACACACGAGGAGCATTATCATCCTCACGGACCATCTCCACCAAGTCTTCCATCTCCGTCATGTGAGCTGGCTCCTCCGCTTCTATGAAGTCGCCATCGTGATCCTCACCGCCGACCGATTCGAAGTTTATGGTCTCGCGTGCGCCTTCCCGGTCGCGTGGCGTGTGGAGGCGGTGTGCTCCTGAGATAGCACGCCACAGCGCATCCTCGTAGCTCCTCAAGGTTAACGACACGGACGTACCGCCCTCTTCGTTGTGGTTGTCAGCTTGCGCTGCCGGTGGCAAGGGCGACGTGCGTCTAGCGGCTGCGGCGGCGGTGCTGATCGCATCGGCGTGAGGAAGATGGGAAGCGGCGCCGCGCTGATGCGCAGGTGCGGGCATACCTGGTTGCAGGGCACCCTCCACTGTCGGCGCCTCGGGGTCACGCCCCAAAGAAGCCTGCTGCTCTTGTTCATTTTCATAGCGATCAGCGGTATCCACAAGATCGTGCGTCGCTCCAGCAGACGGTCTAGAAGACTGCACGTCACTTCTCATCCCATCGAACTCTTCCACTTCAAGAATGGGAGGCGAGCTCAGTGGCCCCACTGTGGTCACTATCGGATCAGTGGGTCGCTCATCTACCGCCCTCTCGCCTTCCGAGAAGGCAGCAGCAGCAGCAGCAGTGGTGGTGGTGGTGGTGGTGCGGTCTCTGTGATGGGTTGGTGGAGATCCACGAGGGTGGTGTGGCGCTGCTTGCTCTACATCATGGGACAGCTCATGATCGATAGCTGGGGGAACACCTGATACTACGAGATCATCACCATCCCCTTGCTCTGCAGTGCCCCAAGAAGCGTTATGGCTCGTTGAAGGCGTCGAGCACGGATCAAGTCCCTGTGCGGCTCGCAGCTCAGCAACATAGCGCAACTGTTCAGGCGTCAGCATCTGCGCCAGCTTGAGGCTGCCGCAGGCCAGCAGCGAATGCGAAAGAAGCTGGAGGAGAGACGTGGCGTCTCTGCCGTGTTCACAGGACTGCAGTCGCGTAACGCGAAACAGGAGGTGGAGGAAGCCGCGACGGCTAAGATGATCGAAAAAGGTGAGGAACGCCTCTTCCACCTCGTTGTTAGTCTCCGCGTGCTGCTCAGAGACTCGCTGGCGCGGAGGAATGACCTCCATGGCTGGCTGCGGGCTGCCGCGGTCGAGAAAGCAGAGAACATTGTGAAGGCACCGCGTGAGTGCCTTACGCACCCGGTTCGCCCGTACAAGGATCGCAGTATATTCGGGTTGCTCCTCACGTGGCGCAAGGCTGTCCTGGGGCTCGGTAGTTGGAGGGACGGCTGCTACCGCGTCAGTGCGTCCACTTGGAGCTTCCCTTGCTGTCGTATCCACTTGTTCAGCCGCTGCACCGTCGCGAGACCGAACCGCCTCCGGTATCGTCGCCGTCAGCACCGTAATATCTTCCAGCGCTGCCACGAGCTGCTCCAGTGCCCGCAGAACGGCATTCGATGTGCCGATCGGATCGTGCTCAAAAAGAGCTGTAGCGAAGTCTACTCCACCATAGAGATGACTGAAGGTGCCAGCACCGCCGCCGCCGCTGACACGCCTCCCTGCCTCCCCCAACGCGGAACAGAAGTAAAGACTCAACGCGAGGAATGGAGGAACGGTGATGCGCTCCGAGGAGGAGGAGGAGGATGCTCGTGCTGGGGGTGGTGGCGGCTCAAGGCCATCGTGGCCCTCTGGCGCCGGGGCAGCAGCCATGGCTTCCTTAACTGCTAGCTCCGCCATACCCGCGTCTGTGGGGTTGTTTTGCAGGTCGCTAGTGGATTGAAGAAACTCGGCGTATGCAGCCGGCACCGACATGCGAAAACGTGGCGAGAGAATAGCCGCGCATACGCCTGGCTGCTGCACGATGGTGGCAAGCATACATGCCCCATGGGCGACCGCCCCTGTTAGGCCGGTTGTGGTGTGCTGAGTGAGGTACTGTGCGAAGTGCTGCACCCGATCCTCAAAATCACGCGTTGTTGCGGGCGAAGCAGATGATCTCGACGACGGCGCTCCGCACAGGCTGCAGCTTCGCCCATACCCACTTGCTCTGCGGGCCCCCGCACGGGTACGCGGTTCAACCCAGACCCCCAACCACGCTGCCGGGATTTCACCCTCTACCGCGCGTACCCAACGCACCTCGCAGTGCCGCTGAAAGGAACGAAAGAAAGCGACCGGGTTGCTGGCCATACACGATTCCAGGTTTGCCAGGAAGACGCTGATCGGGACAACGAAGCGATGGGGGTCATCGCCGTTACGGCGATGGTGGTGGCCGCCGTCACTCTTGAGCTCATCGATCGACTTCAACGGGTCTCGGTGCATGGGGACTTCCGGCCCCGCCAACGTAGGCAGCGGCGGGTGCGAAGAGGTCAACGTGCCTCGCTGTGACGGGGACCGCGCGCCTGTGCTGTGATGCAGGTCTTGCTGGGAGAGCACGGCACCCTCGCATTCCCGCCGATAGACCACGTCCTTCTTCATACGCGTCAGTGTCGACCCTTCTCTTCGAGGCGGCTGAAGCGGCGAGGTCGTCCGCGGCGAGTCCAGAGAACGCGTTCGCCGCAGGTGGCACGCTGCCAGTGCCGCGTAGGCTTTCTCCGTCAGATGGCGCCCCGCACGATGGGTCTGTACGGTGGCCTGCAGCACTTTCACCATGTTGCACCACAGCTCATCCTCTAGCCTCGGCATGTCGCTCAAAAGGAGGCGACAAAGCTGCGCCGACCTCACCCGATTCACTGCATCAGGATGCGTAACGAAGGCGCTGACAACACTGAGCGCGTCCGCTGGAATCGCCGCAACGGATGCGTCCAATATCGCTATGGATGATGTCGGTGACGGCAGAAACACCACCTCATCGCTAGCAGGGCAGTAGGTATGCAGCACATGCATGCACGTTGCGTAGTACGAGGAGAAACAGATAAGGAGAAAGTGGACGATCACTTCGCGTACACCGCACTCCACCACCTCGACACGAGGCAATGTGAGTTGTGCCGCGGCTCTGGCAGCAGCAGCAGCAGCAGCAAAGCTGGAATCCGCTACGCCGGCTGTGGCGACGGGGCTTTCCCCCAATAGCCGGTCCGGATACATGAGCGAAGCGCTTGGGGTGCAGGGAGACTGCGAAGAAGCAGCGGGGGGCAACTCAAACGGCCGACTTCCATCCTCTGCAGCGGAGCTGGATGCACCTCCGGCGGCTTGTGACGGCGGCGCTTCGCGTAGTCGCTGCTGCTGCTGCTGCTGCTCATCCTGCAGTATGACCTGCATGTCTGCCTTCTCCGCAGCTTCATTCCGTAGTTGAGACGCCATGAAGTCGATGCTGAGTCGTAGCACCTCCTCACACACATCACTGCTGAACAACGCGCAATGGGGTACAATGGCGTGCAGTAGCGGATGCGCACGAGCGTACGGGCATAGCAAAGGGTTCGACAGACGATTGCGCAGCTGGGGTCGCTCCCGACGGTTGGCCTCAAGCGTGCCCACACCATGCTCCATCAAGTCGGAGTACGGTGTCGAGCGAGACCCTGCCGTGTCCCTCGCTTCATCACGTGCGGGAGGACCCATCCGATCTAGCTGGAGAGACGCGAGCGGCGATGGGTGTTCCTGTAGCCGCAGCCGACGTAGGGGTTCGCCAATTCGGGGTCCTTGAGCCCCGCCGTATCGCGGCAATGGCGCCGAGAGCATCGGGGCGTCGGTGGGCCCTAGTGTTACCCGCCGGGATAGCGTGGGAGAGAGAGACGCGTCAGCCTGGACGGAGCCTCGGACATGTTGGTCTTCACCTCCGTTGAGAACACTGCTATCCTGTTCACTACCGCGGGCAGCGCTGCCTCCCTCCTCTGTCACAGCCTGGACGTTTGGAGAGACTATCTCCGTGCCCCGTTCACGTCTCATCAGCCCAGTACTGGGAACTGCGCGATGGCGGCTACCCTCCGCAGCCAACGCGCTGCCGCGAGAAGGTGATCGATGCCCTTGTTCAGGCGAACGATGGGTGGGTGCTACACGGCTGGGCATCATCCGCGAAGGCGAAGATGAAGAATGCGACTCATCATCAGCCACGGGTGCGAAGACCTCCCTTTCGGCGAGTCTGCCAAGGATGCCCCTCTCGTTCGCCGCTTCCCCACGCGCCAGTGTTGGCACCTCCGTTGCTTGATGGCCGCCGTAGCCGTGATGCACAAGCACGCTCACTATCTCATCCACCGCTCGTTGCGTCCCGGGGCCGAACGTGTTAAGGCCGAAGCGGTGATCCTCCCCATCCCGTCCACGAAAGCCGCTCGCAGGGACGATATGCGCGCGGTGGCACTGGTGCCCATTCCAGCAGAAAAGGTTGCGCGTCGCATCAAAGTAGCTGCACGGCGCTGCTGTCGAGTCAGCCAGCGACGTCACTGCTGTGTTGCGCGACAGTGTGTCTAACGCCAGCGGAGCATCGTTGCGAACGTTCTGGAACACGCTAAGAAAATTCACAAGTTGGCCGAAGAGAGTCTCCTGCGTGCGAACGAAGAAGCGTCGTCGACGGAGACGATGTTGGCGCTTGGCTACTGCTGCTGCTGTGGTAGTGTCGCACCCATTGTAGAAAGTCTCTTGCTGCTGTTGCTGTCGATTTTCCTCGAGCTGCTCTGCCTTAACGTCCTCTATCGCACGGCGAACCACGTCGACAATAGCGCGAGGGAGATGATGGAGGGCGAGAGCTTCCACCAGCACGACGGCGCGCAGCTGAGTCAAGAGCACGCCGATGTACTCTAGCAGCCGCACATACCCACGCGCATCCGACATCACGCAGTGGAACATGTAAGCCAGAACGTACTGCTGCTCTGCGGTATCTGTGCTCGTCCACAGCCCCCACAAAGCCCGACAAGCACGTTTCCTTAGCAGCTGCTGGCCGGATAGCGTGAGTGTCTCCAGGGGAAAGACGCGGCCCGCTGCCACGTCACACACCCACGGAAGCATCCGCCCCCACGCAGACGATTCGGAATGCAGCGAGACTGACGACAGAGGCGGCCGAAACCCGGAGGCGGCAGTGCGGCCCGTGCGCTCCTGCACTTGCACAGGTTGCCAGTGCGCCGTACCAGAGGCACTTTCACCGTTGGTGTTTCGTGAAGCAGCGGCAGCAGCGGTGGCGCCGGCGTCAATGGGGTCACCAGAGGGGCGCCGTGTGGTCGATGCCGGCAACCCTCGCACACGACTCTGTGCTATAACAGGCGTGTGTGCGCTTGCGCTGCCCAAGCGGTCGTTGCCGACCATTTCGGCACCTCCGTCCGCTTCCTCCACGCCATTCCGCTCTTGCGGGCCACGAGTAGGGCGAATGCGGAGGGTTGCCGAGACACGCGCTTCGTCCTCTGTGGCAACCATCGAGCGGGACCCGTAACCCTCATCGCCGACGAGGCTCCCGCTGCGGCCCTCTCGCGCCGTTGCCTCTGCTGTTCCCGCGCCCGTCGCACCGGTGACATCGTCGTGATAGTTATCTGCTGCTGATGTTGCTGGCCCCATCGCGCGCACCCCCTCGACGTCATCTCGCCACGCCGCAGCGAGTCCCTTCAGAGAAACTTTGTTGAGGATCTCCGGCCGCAGCTGCGCCATCGCCTCCATCGCCGTCACGTACACGTGCGGCACCATCGGGAACCCCGGCAGCGTGGGCCACACATCTAGCAAACAATGAAGAAGGGATTCGATATGGATACCATGCTGCCCTCGCATCCGTGCATTGTTACTCTCCAGAAAATTCATGATCAACACGACCAAGTACACGAGCGTGCGCTGAAGCCGGTCCTTGGAGGCGGACATACGAGGTGACAAGCGTGGTTTTACTGCGGCAAGCGGGACACACGCACCAGACGTCGTCGATACGGACGTCAAAGCAGACAACGGCGTTGACGAAGACGACGAAGAGGAATCAGTATCTGATGTGAAGATAAGTCGAGAGAGAAGAATGATAAGTTGAGTTGCGCGGTTAAGCATCTCGTGAAGCGGTTCGCTATCTAGTTCCAGGGAACTACCAGCACCATTGCTAGCACCGCCGCTACCACCACCACCACCAGCGCCGCTGTAGAGGGCGCCCAACACTGCTAACCGCCACATCACCCGCCGCGCTGCCACGAAATCGATCGCCACAAGGCAGCGCGCCACGTCGAGGTCGTTTGGAAGCCCGACGTTGACGAGTTCACGGGGCCTCATAGAAAGCCACTTACAGACCGTGTGCGCGGGGGGAGCGCCCTCGCGCGTGACATCATCCCTGATCTCTCGCCGTGACGTAGGATGGCCAAGCTTCTGCAACTCATCCGCGGCGACGTCTTGGCGACTCGGCGACCATTGATCCTCCTGTAACCGCCGCGGCGAGGAAAGCGAGCGCCGTTTCGATGCCCCACTAGCGACGTGCACCGCCCCCTCGAATGCCATCTGCAGATCCGTGCGAATGTGGCGCAGCAGCACTTTTACGTTGAGTGGGAGCGTTGGTCGTGTATGGCCATCCCGCCGGTAGGGGGAGAGATAGAAAAAGTTTCGCGTCGTCTGATCCACCGCGCGACGACCGGCGAAGAGCGACAGGAACGCCCATCGCTGTAACGCTGCAGCGGCATTGATGGGAACAAAGAGCGGCGGCGTGCGTCCTAAGGTCCCTGCCACCTGCGCGGCTGCCGCAGGGAGAGGGGAAGTACCCGACTCCACTCGGCTGCCGCTGCTGTCGCTCGTAGGACCTCCAGGATTGGCTGCATCGGCGGTCAACGGCGTCCCTCCGCGCCGCGCAGGGTGCGTCGATGGTCGATGAAACGTCTGGGAAGAGAAGTCGAGGATTGCGCTACTCCCACTGGATTCCTCGGATTCGACGACAGGCGTCACACCGCGCCGGTTGCCGTCCCAATGACGTCGTGAGGGAACGCTGTCAGCGGTGAAGGCGGAGTGAGATGGTGCCCCTATGGTCTCGGCAACAGCAACAGCAGCACCGGATGCAGCTCGCCACTCAGAAGCTCCTTCTCTTGGTTGGGGCGATGGAGCCGCTGCACCTGGGGTCCCCCGCACCGTTTCCTCGGGCGCAGCAGCTGTAGTACGGGTGGCGGCACCCGCCGACGTAGGCACTGCCGGAGCTCCGGTCAGCGAGGAGGCAGTCACCTGCGTCCATGCATCCGCCGTCATCCACGCTGTAGCCGGGTCCAGCAGAAGGCCACGCGTGTCTTGAAGCATCGATTGCAGCAGCCGATCTGCGGGTTCGACCTCTGCGAAATCCTCACCCGAGCCAGCGCCGTTCTCCTCGTCGCGTGTGGCTGCCATGGTGCCGGTTCCCGCCTCCACAGCTCGGTCGTATGGGGAGAGGATCCCCATCGATGTACTGCTGCCGCTCTGGCTGCCCGAATGCAGGCAGCTCTGCAGAGTGCGTACATTGTCCGACGTATAGGGAGCTTGTACCACCACCGCATCGACGACAGACCCCACGAGGTCATGGAAAACCCGCCGCCACGGGGAGCTGTCGCTGTCTCGACGACTGAGGCCGCCACCGCCCCCGCTGGGCCCACTCATCGACAGTCGCCAGGCCTCCAACAGCTGCCGCAGAAAGGCCCCATCGCCGAGGCTCAGTGGGCGCAGAACGGAAGAGACGATGTCGCCCCGGGGTGAATCCGTGGAAGATAAGCGCACCCGCTCCCCTCTCTCCTCCACCTCCACTGCTGTGGCTGCGCTGGTAAATGCCCCGGCAGTTCGGTAGCCCTCCGCTACCCTCCTTTCCTCTCCTCCGTCCTCTTCGTCCTCCTCCATCCCTGCTGCTGCCTCGCGCTGTTGTTCATCCTCCCCTACCGTCGACGATTCATCCCCCGCTGTGGGCTCTCTCACGGCGAGGTCAGACGATGGCCAACTTGGTCGATGGTCTCGCTGCCTCAAGGATGGAGGGCCGCCCTCCAGTGCACGTCTCATAATACGTATGCACCGGCGCCGGGCTGCCCGGAAGGACTGGGTATCCATACTATTGAAGTCCACCATCGCCGGTGTGCTGCTCGTGTCGCGATCGCCCAGTGGCAGCCCTATCATGGCGTAAAAGTCGCGCGAGGAGAAATTGAAGATGCACTGGACCGTCGACCGCAATGATTGCTCCAAGTGAGAAGAAGGCGGCGTACTGCGAAAGTAGTCCCCCAAAATCCGCGCGTGCAGGAGTGAACCGATCGTGACCTGCACGTAGCTCAGAAGGGAGCTACCTCCGTCCACCGTGCCCTGCTCGTAAACCTGCAAAGGATTTTTGAGAGGAAGGGAACAAGCTCCTTGGTGCCCTTCGTCGACCTGTCGGCCCACTACGCTCCTTCCTCGTCGAGCACCGCCTCCCTCACCTTCCTCCTCATTTCCAACCCTGTTGCTGTCATCCTTGCCAGCCCTCCGATGAATGGGGAAAAATGCGAACGAGCCCATCAAGGACCACAGCTGACTCACAGCAGCATGGAAGTCCTTGACGGTCGACTCTAGTACAGTTACCACCTCCTGCTGGCTCGCCTGCTGCTCGGCGTTCCGACGGCTCAGACGCGGGCGGCGCTGATGTGCATCCCACTCCAGCGCAGCGAAGAAGGCGAAAAAGTTATTGAAGGTACGGCACAGTTGAGTGAGTTGGACCAGGAGTGGCAAGAGCTCATGGTGATGCGGAAAGGGGTCAGACTCGTCGGCATGAAGCGACCCCACCGGAGTCACCCCATGGGAGCCATGCTGCTCGCAGAACAGCGGAGAACTCTGCCTGTGCGCGCTGCGATGTACTGACATCACAAAGCTGTGCGTGTGCCGGTTCAGTGACGCAACCTCAGTGCGCAAGGATGGGCCAAGGCAATCCTCGATGAGGGACGAAGACTGTAGCACCTCCGTCAGCACCCGCTGCGTCTCCCGTGCGGCCCCCTGCAGGGCACGAAAATTCGCGTCCTCTTGCTTCAGGTGCAATCGCTGCAACTCCATCACACGGATCAGCACCCCGTCCATGTGGGGGTCCTCGGCGGTATCGTTGAGGGCGGGTATGCCCGGACGTTGGTTCCGCGCTGGCGGCCGTGGCAGCACCAGTCCCGCTCCGGCGTTGCCGGCCGAAGACGACAGAGCCCCTGCACCACAGGAAGTGTCTCTGGTGCCGGTATCGCTACGGAGAGACCGAGCAGCCCTACGAGCTGCTGTAAGCTCACGAAGGAGCTTCGCGTAAGCAGGGCTGCTACGGCACCGCAGCTGGCGCTCCTCCCGATTGCGCCACAGCTCAGGGTGTTCTACCGCGTTAGAGAAGACCAGATCCGAGGTTGGTGAGGCTGGAGATGCCGCACTGGCTGATGCTGGCGCACCTCCGCTGTCAACACCGCCGTCGGCGTCCGGCGCGGTCTCCTGCACGTCGTCGAACATCGCCTCTAATTCCCCTTCCAAAACGGCTGACATGTCCGGCGTGACGGTCAACCCTTTCGGGAGGGTTGTGAGCCATTCGGTATGCTTCGTGAACACGCCGTGGGTAGCCTTATGCACCGTCATGGCCTCCACAAATTCAGGCAAGACCATGCGCACAGCAAGCGCGTTGAGGTGCGCGTCCTCTGCTGGGATATAGCATCGCAGCATCTCTGGTGTAGGATGTCGGAGAAGAAGTCGGTCATTCTCATTTGCATGCGCCAATTGTAGCGACGACGGTGACATTGATAACGAATGCGGCGGTACGTCGACGTTACCACCGTCGCCTTCCAGTGCGAACAACAGTGGGGCCAAGGTACGGTTGTGTACAGCAGTGGAGGGCAGAGGCCGACGGGCGATTGCTAAAACTGTATTCAGCAACCCACGCTCAGCGAAAATAGGTACCATGTCACGAACATTGTAATGCACACAGGCCGAAAAGAAGCGAAGAGCAGCGCTGGCGAGAGGGCCGTAGCGCATTTGGTAGACGAGCTGGTGCAGGAGCGTGTAGAGGTCGCACTGAGACTTGGGCAAGACTGCCGCGTATGACGAACCAGCCGTGGGTACACTCGAGATCTCCTCCTCCCGCTGTCGCCGGTGCGCCAACGCAGAGGGCGGTGCGCAGGCGGCAGGGTTGATGCTCAGGTCAGGTGATGCTGAAGAAGGCACTACCGACGAAAGGGCCCCCGAACGGTGGTGGCCCGCCGGCTGAGCAGCCTCCGGAAGCGCGAAGAGTAAGCTCATCGGATTCACCGAGACGTGCGCATGGCGCACCAGCATCCGCAGCACTTCAAGGCAAGTCAGGATCGCGTCATACGCTTTGACCGTGATAACAGGCATTTGAGCCAGCTCCGCCTGCATCCGCCGCTGCTGCCGCGCTTCGCGGTTGGGTTGGAGGGCTGCGCTATCGGAGGTGTCATCGCCCTCAGCGTCCTGCGCCAAACCCAGAGGCGCGCCATCCTCCTCCTCCTCCACGAAAATACAGGCCTCGTAGTCGAAGTCTTTGCTGGTAGAGGCAGCGTTCTCACCGCTGCCGCTACTACCCCCATCACTGCGATCATCAGTATCACCTGCCGCTACAGTGGCATTCGGCGGCACCACAGAGGCCATCGGTGTGGAGCCGCTGCCGCCCCTACCCCGCACCGTGGCACCTTCAGGCTCGCCAGCCCGCTCTCCCTGACCTTCGCCCATGTCCTCTGTGACAGAAGTTGGCAGGGGGTGCGCGTGGCCCTCCACACTTTCCGCATCCGATGAAACCGAAGGGAAGTCGAGTGACGATGGTTCACTAAGGTTGTCTGGGGCAGATGCCGTTGCAACAGCCAAAACGTTCTCGGTCGTCGTCCCGGGCGCCTCGGATGCGGCGATGGGAGGCACAGAAGCTCCCGCCACTACACCCGACGTCGTTGTCGTCGTCGTGACGGGCTGCACCGCTAACACGGCTGGCATGGGGGGAAGGTAGAAGCGGAGGCAGCGGGCCACGGCAGCGACGAGCTGCTCGTTCAAATTAGCGGCCACCATCTCACGGCGGTTTAGCACGGCCAGCGTCCGCGTCACCAGAGCAGGATAGAAATCTGGGTACGTCGAGAGAACGTGCAACAGCTGTGTGACCATTGTTCGCCCGCGCGTGGAGACGCGGAAGTACATCGGTTGTGTGACGTAGTCATCCACGAGCAGGGCGTACTGCCAGTGTTCCAGGAAGGTCGAAAAGACTTCCCGGTGAAAGCGGCGACGCGAAGGGACAGTAGCGTTGACGATACTCCACACCGCATTCGTCTCGGGGGCACTAGAGACTACCGCATTCACGGCAGACTGGTTCACCCGGATGGCAAACCAGAATTTCGAAAGGTCTGCAACAGCGCCGATGAGAGTGGCGTAGAGCCGTTTCGCCCGCCGCTGCAGGAACGTCAGTCGTGTGGCCTTTCGGTGCTCCGCCGAGTCCTTCCCGGCATCCTTGGTCTCGCCAGCGGCCCCGCAGCGAGGCAGCGAGGCCGCGAGAAAGGAGTCCTGGTCGTCCTCCAGAATTTCACGCAGGAGCGGGACAACACCCCACAACTCACGGAAGAAGTACAGCGCATTGGTGGACTCCACACTGGCGCGGGATGAGCTGTCCAGCAGCTCATACGCCAGCAATCTGCACCGTGCCCACCAGAGGAGAAGCTCAGGCGTTTGGGAGGACTCATGCATGCTCTCATGGCAGATCGCATGCGCATCCTCTGTAAGAAACGGCGCACTAGCCCCACCATCAACGGTGTTCCCACTGCCATTGCCAGTGGTCTCGACCGTGGTGCTACGGTTGTAGTGGTGGTACGCTACGCTGGGGCTCTCCGTTTGCTGCCGCATCGAGACACCGCTGAGAGAGCGTATGACGCCGCCCAGTAGCGCCGTCACGATGCTGCCACCAATATTCGTGTCGCTTCCGGTACTTCGCCTGCCACCTTCCCCTTCCTCCCGCATTTCATCCTCCTGCAAACCACGGGGGTGTGCCGACCTCATCGGAATACCTATTTCTACGGCTTGCATCCGACCATCGTGGCCCACCCGTGTCTGACGCAGCGAGGAGCCCCAACGGGAGGCCGCGCCATCACCGGAAGTGGGAGAAGCGGCGGTGGAAGACCTACCACCGCCGCTGCGCTGCTGCTGCTGCTGCTGATGTGACCTAGCAGACATGTGACGGCTCGCTAAGGCAGGAAAGCGGAGAGCCGGGAAAAGCTGAGGTCGAGAAGTTGCGCGGGCGGGCGGCGCAGACGCCGTGGAGGTTGTCGTTGAAGACGCAGGCGCGCCGAGCAGCAGACGGATCTCTTGCAATAACTGCAAGTAAGCTTCCCAGCAGGCACGCAAGATAGAGGCGAAGCTAGGCGAGCTGCCCCACCCTTCTGCGATAAGGTGAAAGACAGACATGCTGCCCATCACCTTCTGGGGAAGCCCTCGCAAGACCGTGTTAAGTAAAAGCCCGAGATAGATGGTGGAAGGGTCCTTACAGAAAACAAGACGGGCGCTGCAGCCGGAGATGTACGCGTTGGGCGGTCGAGAGCATCGATACGGCGCACTAGTGGCGGCAATCAACGTCAGCACCGCCTTGACGTCACGGTAGCCTTGACGAACCTCTTCAAGCGGCATCTGTGGGCTTACAGCAGCGGAAACTGGGATGTTATCCCTTGAATTACCTGCCCCGTCCTCGGTACCTTGTGAGGAAGAGGAGGCACACTGCATCGGCTGTGAATGCACGTCGCCGTCGGGCACATCGTCGCGCAGACTCTCCGCATCGAGAGGACCGTAATCGTCGATCAGGGACAGTAAGGGACGACCAGCATTGTTTGCATACCCGAGAAGCGGCTTCGCTACCGCACCCCACCACCGCGTCATCGCCGTCACTCGAGAGTCACTAAAAGTCGAGAGGGGGTTCGTGTCCATCAACTGAAAAAGGGTCGGATCGTGCAGCATCGCCTCCATCATACGCGGCACATCGTGAACCTCCCAGCGGGGGTCCCGAAGTAGGCGCGCGTACTGAGAGACCAGAGGGGCGAAGCACACCGGTGGAAGCACCCGTGCCGCGTCCCGCATCTGCGCCTCGCCCCGGTGCGATGGTCCACCGATGTCATCGTCGGCGGTATCGATCTGCGTGACATGCCACTCACGCCCATTCGACTCGAAACGGATGCCGTCCCCCGGGACGTCCGCAGCGGTCAGTTCGTTGAGCTGCAACCCCCACGGCCATATGGCTTCGGGCCCATCGGGGGCGAGCACATCAAGGAAGGTGCGCAAGGGCAGTTGTGCATCCATCGCGGATACCGCCCGCACAGGCCACACACACGCCTACTTAAACACGTCGCCGTCGCCGTCCACCACGCCGACCCTTCGATTGCACACTCACACAGAAAAGGAAAGAGACAAGGCGAAATGGTAAGCGAAAAGTTCCCCACACTGGCAGCAAAAAAGAAAGCAAGAGGCTGCTCGAGGTGTGCGAGAGCAGGAGGGGGGCAGGGGGAAAAACAACGGGAAGACGGAGAGGCACTTCGATCTCCGTCACGATTCTGCAAAACAAAAGGTAGGAATAGCCCCACGAGATAAAACAAAAACAGGCAATGAAAAGAATGGAGGGCAGGCGAAATGTCTGCAGCTAAAAAGGCCTTTCTAACACACACACTCTCTCCCTCACTGCCTTTCGTTCAGCACCGATGTATATATATGTGTGTGTGTATGTATGTATATATGGCTAATCGATTCCTTTTTCCCCTCTTCCTATCTTTGTAGGAATGCGGATGTGTTTCTCCACGTCCACAAGCACACACAGGACAGCGAGGCAGGAAAGCAGACGAGGAAAAAGAAAAGAGAGAAAGAGAGAGAGGGGAGGGGAAACAACGAGGTCGTGTCCGTGGGATCCCCTTTCTCTACCTCTCGGTATGTCTCTTATCCTTTTTGCTGTTCACGGCAATTTACCCCACCACCACCACCAGCACAAAACACAAAGAAATCGAGGGGGAAAAGGGGGTCGGTCAAGGAAAAAGAGGCGTAGCGGCACCAGCCAAACGAAGATGGCAACAACAACAACACAAAGCAAACAGAGAAACGATGGTGTCAGCAGTTACTCCGGCACCTTGACTGCCCTTACCCGTAATTTTTTTGGGGGGATCCTTTGTGAGGATGTGGATACGTTCTCCGCTCCTTTTCCTCTTCACTGTCGCCTTTGCTTTGCGACTCTTCCACTCGAAAATCCGCTGTGCCCCGTCCTGCTTCACGCTTCTTCCTCTCTTCTTCCTCGGTTTTCGTTCCGCTGATGAAGCGAACTAAATGAAAAAAGGGGGGAGATGGGTGTTGAGCAAGTACCCTCGCCCCGCTTCGTCAGGGATGATGCGGCGATATCTCCTAGATATATATAGAGAGAGAGAAAGAGAGAGGGGGGGTTATAGAGGACGAGAACTGCTCTGAAAGTGGACGCTGGAGCACACCCGTACACCGCTAACACCGAAACAAAAACAAAAATGCTCACCTCTCTTCAGAGACTCGTTGCCCCCGAGGGAAAAGTCTCACAGAGAAGCCAACTAGTCAGGCTCTGCATACGCACACACACACAGGCACACGCTCTTCTTCTGGAGATATAGAGCGGCCCACCCTCGAATAAGTAAAAAAAAAAGAGGGGAAGGGGGGAAAGACTGAGCTGTTTGATTACAATGATTACGTTCGTCTTTTGCGTGTGTTTGCGTGTGTGTGTGGGTGTGAGTGGGTAGGCACCCGCACTGTAACCGTCCGTTGAAGAGAGAGAGAGAGAGACCGCAAGGTGGGAATAGGGGGGGGTAGCGTGTGAGAAAAGGGAAGATGAAGAGAAAAATTACAAATCAGAAAGTTCGTTCTCTCTTCTCCGCGTCTCTCCTCCGTTGTCGTTCTTTGTTGTGCGTCGCTTTGTTCTTTCTTCGTCTTGCAATGCCCCTCCCCTCCTGTATTACCGGAGATTTTCTTTCCAGCAGGGAGAAGGGAGTGATGAAAACCACCAAAGCGCCGTCGTTCTCTCTCGCTCACACACACACAGTCCGTTGTTGTGCGTCGCTGTCTCTCTCCTCGCAGAGAAGCGAGAGACGAATGCAAGAGAAAAGAAACAACAAGAAAGGGAAGGAAAGGAAAGGAGGGGTAGGCGCACACGCACACACAAACAGACGTCCCAAAGAAAATGAATAGGTGCCTTCCCCGACGAAGTGAGAGATGAGAGAAGCAAAAAGGACTGGAAACCTTTTTTATTATGGTCGTGCTATTCGCCTTCTTATAGATATATTGTGTGAGAGAGGTCGTGTGCGTGGGAGAAAGAGAGAGCCAACGGGCGGAGAAGGGGAAGCGACAAAGGATCGAAGAAAGGGAACGTGAAGATGGGATTTTAAACCCGAAAGGGGGGAGGAGAAACGGCAGAGATGTCCCACAACAGGTGGCGCCCCCCCCCTTTCCCTCGCCCCAGAGAGAAGGAAACAAAAAGAACGACGCGTCACACACAACAAACAAAAAAAATCACCCAACGATCCGAGCGAAACCGGAGGAAGCGAAAAAAAAAAGCGAAGAGGAGAATTTCGCACCTCAGTGAGAACAAAACACCACGGTCACGGGCCACTTCCTCCCTCGCGCATTCACGCACCTCGCTTTTTGTTCGAGGTGCGTGCAAGTGTGTGGCGGCTTATGTGCCCCCCCCCCCCCCTCTCGAAGGAGGAAAAGAGAAGAGACCGGGTGAGAGAGCGTCCGGGGCTACACGCACACACACACACACACACTAAGGTAGCAGCAGCAGCAGCAACGACAGTGACAACGACAGCAACAACAATAGGAAAAAGAGTGCGAGAGAGAAGAACAAGAACGAAAGATCGCCGCAAGAAATGCGAAGATGTTCGCGTGTTTTCTCTCTTGTCTCCTTCTACAACGTGTGGAGGTGGGCGCAGTAGAGAAGAGAAAGAGAGATCAGTGGAGGAGTTTGAGGGTTGTGGAGGCGTGTGAATAGGAGAGGGAGAGGGTGAAGACTAAACCTTAGCGGGAGAGAGAAAGGAAAAAAACGGGGTGATACCCTTTGCTGATAGAAAGGATCATGGCATAGAGGGAGGGAGGAGGGAGGGGCAAGAGAAAGAGAGATGAAGGAAGGCGGTAAGGAATGGGAGAGTCATGAAAGTGCAAGTCTGTGTGACGGCGCAGCGCCCGCAGAGCGGAAGACAAGCGCACATCGATGCAGATGCAGATGTGTATATGAGGAAGAGGTCATAAGACATGTTTCCGTGAAGTCTTAAAAAGGGAGGAGGACACCTCTGTATCAGAGAAGGAAACGCAAGGTACGTCCATCCCTTCCCTTGGCGTCCTCATCTCCTCCACCACCTCTCTCTTTCCGTTACCTCTTCATCCAGAGACACACAGGAAAGGGTGAACGATGGGTGAGAAAGGGAAGGGAGGGGAAGGAGACCCCGTCCGAGCTTCTTGTTGCTGCTACTGGTTGCTTGGGGAACACTCTGACACACGTCTGAGACAGCGACTCTACCGGGGAGGGAGACACACGCTCACACACTACAGCGTCAGCATCTTCCATCTTCTTCCTCTTTTTTCTTCTGTGTGTGCTGCAGCGCTAGGCTGTTCTCCCTCCTTTCCTCTTCGCACGCCACACTCTTGCGAGCCTAGTTCAAACATCTCACAAGGCCGTGTAGGTGAAGATGCACGTGGGGCGGTCCTCTTCTTCTTCTATTCTCTCTGAGAATTGATAGCCGGTTCGCAACCCCATCGACGAAATGGGAAAGTGAAAGAGAGCGACGGCGGGGATTACACATTGGTGATGTAGTACTTGCGGTACCATTGCAGAGGCGAAGGCGCACACCATCCCCAGAAGACGAAAAAAGAAAGAGGGGTGGAAAGAGAGAAAGAAAGGTGGAGCAGAGGCCCGCAAAAAAAAAAAAGAAAGGGCAATCGCCACATACTTCATCTTCCGCCCCGCCACCGCCGCTGTGCTCTCTCCCTTCTTTCTTTCCCTCGTTGTGATATCTTCTCCCTTTACATGTTGTCTCCCGCTGAGCTCGCACCTGAGGTGTATCCCAACACGGCTACCAGCACTTCACCGCCAAACGTTAGATTGCTTTGTTAACGTATCGACTTCATCCCTCCCCCCGCTTGCCCTACGGCACTTCGATAGGCTCTTCCTCCCCACCGCAAACCCCAACCTCAACCACACCCCTTCCTCGAAGAAAAAAAAAGAGAAAAGAGGAGCACCAAAGGAGTAGTTTGGAAAGGAGGAAGGAAGCGTAGAGTGGCTTTACAGACACACCACACCTCCCACGCATCCGCAGCAACGACAGTACTTCCTGAGAACGAAAAGTTGAAACAGTATGTTCGGCTTCTTTTTTGTTAGGTGCAGACATGCACACACACACACATACATACACACACATATATATATATGCCGGGGGTCCCTCTCTCATCTCCGACATCACCACCACCACCATCTCACTCCTCTGCTTCCCAGTATGTTACCTACGGTGAAGAGTGATGAGCAGGTGAAGGCGTGAGGTTGAAGAGAAAAAATGGAGAAACCTCAGAGAGGGGAGAGGGGAGAAGCACACGCACAAAAGGGAGAGAACGAAGGGGGTGAAGGCGATACGGCAGATGTTCTTTCTACTGCTGATGTCGTACATGTGCGTGTTTTTTCAAGAATGTCTCTTCCCCCCACCCACCCACCCCGCGTCTCCTCTCCCGAGACGCACGGGTCAAGAAGTCAAAAAGAGGGGAGGGGGCACACATCGCCTCCACCGGTTCAAGTCCCCGTCTCTCCCCCCCCCCCCCCAAAAGAAAAAAATCCTTCTCCTCCTGCCCATACACACATGCGATTCCGTCCCCCTCCCACTCTCCCCCCCCCCTTTTTTTCATAAAGAAAAAGAAAACACGCGCTGTTCGTCACCATCACCACGACGGCGGCATCAACGACGTGGTGGTGATGGTGACAAAGTCCGCCCCGCCCAAGAGCAGCACCGCCCTTCGGCATCCTCGAAGTGAAAAGAAGTACCGCCGGCCCTCCTCCAGCTCTCTTACCACCACAACCACCTCTTTCTCATCGAGAGAAAAGGCAGGAGGGGGAGAGAGAGAGGGCGAGAGGGAGGAGGATATCGCATTTCTCCTCCTCCCTCTCGCTCCATCCCGCACCATAACGCACTCCCACCGACGCAAACACACACACACACACGCAACCCTGCACGCGCACATCCCGCTACCCTGCGGTGATTTTTGTAGGACTTCCTCCTCTTCGCTCCTCGACATGGTGCGTTACGTGTAGAGGACAAAGAGAGGCCACTGCCATCCGCCACCCTGGCCCACCAACCAACCCCCCTCCTTGAGCACACTCCCCCCCTTCTTCTTCGCTTACCCTAGCCCCAGACCTTCTTCTCTCATGCTTTCTTCACTTCCGTTTCATGAGCGACGACAAGGGCTGCTCCAGGTAGTTCACTGAAGGGTCTTCGAGGTGATCGTCGAGGTCGGTGATGCGGTAGTGCGCGAACGCGTCCAACGCGTTGGAAAGGGTCTCCATCACGCTCTCCTCGGTGACGGTCGCCTCTGGTGCGAGGGTGTCGGAGTTCCATCGACCGAACGTCATCCGCTCCTCAGCGGCAGCCTGCGACGGGAGAGCGATAGGGCGGTCGCACGAGCAGCGGTCCACGGTGAGGGACGTGATGGCCAGCCCCGATGGTGGAGACGTAAGACACGCGTTGTTCATGAACCACACCAGCAGTTTCGTGTTGGATGGGAGGCGGGACTGCAAGGCGTCCAGCATTTTCTTCGTAATCGCCGATACACGATCGTCCATAAGACGTTCGTTCGCGACGTACACCCCGATTAAAGACTGCCCCGTCGTCTTGGCCGCGTACTGCAGGTGAGCGTACGCTACCTCCAGCATCGGGTGCGGCGCCGTCATCGGCAGTGTGTGGAAGAGTGGCACGGCATCTGCCACGAAGCAGCTGCTCGAAGCTGCGCCACCGATGCTGCTGGCATGCGCCGGGTGAGAACTGGCAGGGACGCTGCCACTGTCCACCATCGATGGGGTACTGCCGGCGTCTTCGTTCAGGCGCTTACCGACGAGCATGCCCATGACTGGCTGGCTCGGGTATTTATAGGCGTGCAGGAGGGCCTTTGTGTACGCCTCAGGCGCAGCCACAACACTGAGAGAGGAGGTCATAGCGAATGCAGAGGAGCAACCGAAGAGGGGGGAGGGGAGGAGGGGAGTTGTTGTGGATGTGTTGAAGGTGCACCGAATGTATTTTTTTTAGGAGTGGAAATGAAGGTGTTGTGAAATCCAAATTTCTTTTCTCAGCGGTCGGGGTGGCGGTAGTTTGGTGGAAAAGACGGCAGAGACGCATCATGGGTGTCCCGTTCGCCACCATCGAAATAAATAGACGACGACGACATCGAAAGAGGATGGGGGAAGGGAAGTGAGAAAAGCATTGCGGACGGCCGTGCAACACGAGGAAAGGAAAGAGTGTGTGAGGGAGTGTTGAACACGCAAAGACAGAGAGAGAGAGATGGACACAGTAGGAAGGGTTGGAGAAAAAAGAAAGCGCAGAATGAGTGCGCGTGGCCAACCAATCTCGAGTCTTGTTGCTCAACAGGGTCGACTGCTTCACCAAGGCGACACGAGAAACTCCTCCGGAGCTGCTCTTCAGGAAGAATGTAAAAGGCTCGCAAAGTCTCTCCTTTCTACTGCCCCATCGTCCCTCTCCCCTCTTCCGCTTCTTTTGCCTTGCCTCCTCGTGAACCAACGAAACCTTTCTTCCGAGCCAAAAGAAAAGGAAGAAGAAGGGGGTTAAGCCGCATCCACACAACGTGTGGGTGGGGGAGGGGGGGAATGCGTGTGTGTTGGGCTCGGGCAATGAGAGGAGCAGAAGGGCGAACAGCGTGCTTCTCCCGCCTCTCCTTTACGCGTAAAGATTTGCCAGGATTTGGTTGCTGCTGTTCTTTTAGAATGAGAAAGGGGGTAGAAGAGGAAGGGAATAGGCAAGCGACTTCAAAATTTTCTACTATACACCTGAAAGCTACATTAACATCGGACAATAAAAATACCCCAGCGGGCCGGCATCACCATCGTTCTTCCTCTGCCTCGATTCTTCTCACATGCACACAACCTCACATGCCCCACCCACCGTCTACCTCTCGGGCCTTGAGCATTTCGCCTTGGCAAAGAAAGGCAAGCGGACACGAGAAGGGGTTGTTGGAGGATATGTGTGTGTGTGAGAGAGAGTGTGTGTGTGTGTGTGTGTGAGTGTGTGCCAGGACTAAAATAGAGGTCGAAGGAGGAGAAGAGTTGGAAATACGGGGTTGGTAGCGACGAAGCACAAGCACACCAGAAGATACACACACACACACACACATGAGTACGGCCGAGTACAAGGAAATAACAAAAGGAAGACAGAAGTTCTGCGAAAGGTTCGATGCAACTATCACTCCCTCTCTTCTCGACGCGACTGTCCTTCACGCGCCACTCGAGGTAATCGATGAGCTGTGCTTCGCGGTCTTTTTCATCGACGACGGCATTGGCTGACGTGAAACACGGCTGCCCATCATGCTGCGCGCACCATTGAGGAGCGTCGTCTCGCCCGATGTAAACAACTGATACGCGCCGGCCACGTTGTAGTCGAGCCCTGTAAGCGTCACGAAATCCAGCTGCCGAAGCGGTGCAACACGTGCCGGGTGGCTGAGCAACATCGCAAGCAGCCGTTTCCAGTACACCGACTCACCACCGCTGCCCGTAACGGCCCCAGCCCCTCGACTGTGTGTCTTCACCCCGTCCTCCGCCGATCCGTGAGTCGGATGGCCCGATGACTTCACTCCGGTAGCCTCTGCGATGGGGTTGCCGTGCAAGGTCAAGATAGTAAGGTAAGGAAGGGGGGCGATCTGCGTCTCCACCACCCGCCAGTCCGCGATGGCGTTCCCGTGCAACTTCAGGTTCTGCAGGGGCAGCAGCCGCAGATCCGGCAAGGAGGAGATGTTGTTTTGACTGAGGTCGAGCGTGTGGAGGGTGAGAATGCAGTTCGCCACGAGGCGACGCAGCACCGGTATAAGCTGCTCCATCTTATCCTGCATGTGACAACCTGATATGCGCACACACGACGCGTCATAGCGTACCGCGCCGCTACCGTCCACGCTGCGGCTGCCAGCCTTCCCCCGCCTGCGCTTCGACGCCCCCGCACGGTCACCGGCCCCCTCAAACCCGTCCAAATCGCCTCCCATACGGTCGTCGTCGTCCCCGAACATAGAGAAGCGTCGCTGCTTGCTCTCGAACTCGTAGGCTTCCTCCTCACCGTGCTTGTTGCGGGCCTTGATGAGCGTCCGCGGCGCCTCTGTGGGATTTGGCTTTGCCGGGTCGTTCTCCTGGTTGAGGAAGACGCCCTGCGCGAGGCCCGGGTCGCTGGCGGCGCGTGGAGGTCGATTCACGTGCGTGTGCCCCGACGTAGGCCGCAGGCGCAGCAGCACAGAGGGCTCCGGTACCTCCTCGAAGGAAAAATCGAGCAGCGGCCACGTGTTGTTGGTCGCGCTCACACGGGTCGCTGTGACCCCATAAAAGTCCTCGACGGCGCGGTGAACCTGCTCGGGGCGCGCCGCCATCAGATCGGCACCTCGCGTGTTCTGCGCCACCTCCCTCGAACGCAACTCATCACCACCGCTCCGCTTCTCGGAGAGGCGGCTCTGCGGCTGTTGCTGCTGCTGAGAGGAGGAGTTCGAGATGGCTGGGTGACCCCGTACGGCGCCTCCCGGCATAGCGTGTGATACGAGGGTCGGTGCTGCGCGCTTCAGCACCTCGGGCACGGCCAGCATCGTGCGCTGTATCGTCACGATGAGGCCGTCGTCGAAGAAAATGCGATCTTGAAAGAGAAGATGCTCCGCTCCCCAGACAATGCGCAAGCAGCTCAGTGGCTGGTTACGGTCCGTGTATTGCTTCCCGAGTTGAGCGTAGGCTTCCTGCACCGTGGTAGGGGCCGCAGGGGGCGGCAGCACCTCCTCCTCTTGGAGGATGTCCTTCCGCAGCTGGAACTCAAACTCAATGGGAGCGAGGCGGGACGTTGCGGCAGAGGAGTTCTTGTCACTGGCCGCCGCCACCCGCTGCAGCAGCTCGAAGAAGCGGTAGGACACAAAGAGTTTGCCCTCCGTAAGGGTGACCCCCTCCTCATACGGGATCCTTTTCGGACGGGCACCACCGCCCTTCCCCACCGTTGCGACCGCCGTCGCAGCCGGCGTCGAGGCGGTCGGAGACGGAACACCCCCCACGCCGGCTTGAAGGGTAGAAGGAGTCGCCTGGGAGGATGGCTGCTGTTGCTGATCCTGATACCACCGCACACCATCCATGGCACGTGCCCGTAACGCCGCCGCGGTCCCAACAACGGTATCGCCAGCCGAACGCGCCGACGCAGCCGTGTCACCGGTGGGTGACCCATGCAGAGGCTTATGCAGATCGCCGCGGTCGCGTCTTCGCTGCCCCGCAGCTTGCGCCGCCTTCGCATCATGAACCCCTTGGCTCCCGTCTCTGTGCGATCCTGCCGCTGCCCCGTCTTCCTGTCGGATCAGAGCCACCTCCTTTTCTTTCTCGTCCCCAGCAGAGCGAAGGTGGTGCCGCTCGCGTTTTTTTCGAAAGGCGTCGTAGCGTTGTTGCTGCACAATGTGCCACTGCTGGAGTTGCTGCAGCAACTCTCGTGCTCGTCGGCGCTGCTCCCGCCCACCGCCCGCCTTCACGACGGTGGAGCTCATTCTGGAGGCAGTGTCGCCAGGATTGGCAGGAGTAGAAGCGGTGAGCCTGCACTGTTGCTGGAGCTTCTGTTGCTCCATCAGCTGCATCCACCGCTGCACCGCCTGCAGATTGCTATCTGAGCTCGTAGGTGGATAGGGGAAGTGGGAGACGAGCAGTACCTCAGGAGAGAGAAGGTCGAAGTAGCCATTAATATCCTGTGTCTTGATCGCCTCCGTCACGGCGCGACAGCCGTACTCCACTTGTTCGAACTCCATCGCACGCGATCGGTTGTGTCGTGGTAACCCGTGTCGCCTGAGCTTATCTAAAATGAGAGCAAGAGTGTGAGAGAGAGCGAAGGGGGGGAGAGAAAGATCGCAAAGGCGTGTATGTATGTTCGCATGATACGATCGAATACAGGTCCCACACGTTAAGAAAGTGGAAAGTAACGGTGAGAAGAGTCATCGATAGGGGAAAGAGGGAGGGATGATGAGAGTTTCTCATGAAGAAAGATGCTACCGCACATAAAGTCTCCCTCCCCTCACCCTCCCAATAGCCACCGCATGACTCGTGGGGCGGCTCCAGCAGAACGGAAGGAGGAGGGAGGAGGGGGGGGGGATAAGGGCAACAGCAGGAAACGAAAAAGGGGGGTTGTCACGCTGTTCGTCTTCTCACAAACGGCCTCGCGTCGGAGGAGAGCAGTGGCACATTTAGTCGGCTCACGTACGTACAGATCAACCCTGCTTTGCCACAGACTTTTTACCTGCCACCACCCCCGACCCCTCTGATAGAGGAGGGGGGGGGTAAGAAGGGGAAGGAGAAGGCACGAGAGAGGGAGGACAATCGCAGAAGGAGGAAAGAGAGGGAGCGAGATCAACCCTCCGTCGCACGCACACGCCCATCTTTCCTCCTACGCTCTTTCCTTTTGTTTCCTTTTCTGTTTTATGTTGGGACGCTTAAGCGCTCCATTGGTGAAGGCTGAAGAAAAGAAAGTTTATCTGTACAGCAAAGCCACACACATGCACACACATGTCAAGGGGGGAGGGATCGGTGTGGTGGCGATGACGAAAGGAAGAGGCGGAAACCCGCAAAATAGAGGTGCCCCTGCGCAGCAAGAACGACACAAAAAAAAAGGTAAGAAGCGAGCGTGATGAGGTGTTCCTCTTCCCCTCCCTCTCCCTCTCTCTCTCTCTCTCTTGCCATGTGCACGATAGGAGACGAAACAAGGTGGAGAACAGCGGGCGACCGAGGGCGGGAGGAGAGTTCCACCCCCTCCCCCCTCCCACATATCCCAACGAGGAACTACAGAACAAACAAAGAAAGTGGAGCGTATCACCACCTCCAGTTTAGGTATATACATACTCCGACACTCCAAAGCACACAGCCAGCAATGCCAAGAAACCAGCGAAACCGTTTTGCTGCCTTTGTGTGTTCCCCCCCCCCACGAACGGAAAGAGAAAAAGAGCTAGTGCTTCTTTTACTTCCCTTTTCATGTTATATATATATATATATGATGACTGCTGCATCCGTTCGTAGCACTTCCAAAAAGCTTCGTTTGCTTCGGCTGCTGCTCATTATCTTCCGAGTTCTCCCCCTCCCACCATCACCACCACCCCTGTCCCTCCGGTCTCTCCTCACACACAAACATAGATAGAGATGAGGAAAACCAAAGAAGAAGCAAAGGGCTTACAGAGGAAAGAAGCAAGGAGACGCCCACTGCGGAGGAAGCGACACCAAAAGGCAACGAAAACAAAGGGGAAAGGTCGACGACGAAGCATCCTTATCCATCTCTCTTTTCTTCTCTGTAGCTTCCTTCTCCTTCTCTTCTTCACGCGGTGCGTGCTTGTGTGTATATCATCATGCATTTCCTTATTTTTGTTTCCTTTCAGGGACCACATGAGAGAGAGAGAGACGGAGACAGAAGGCGTGCACGAGCTGTGTTCCCTCCACACACACACACACACCTTCTATCTTCTCTTTCATCGCCTCCTCCATCCACCTCGCCGTCGGGACATAGAAAACGAAGGGAGAAGGAAAAGACGCAGTGACTGGGGAGAAGAAGAAGAACAGCAAGAGAGAGAGAGAGAGAGAGATGATGATGATGAACGTCGAGAGAAAGGGAAGAAAACACAGAGATGGAGGATTCCGCATCTCATTTGGGATGTCGGAGCTTCTCCATGGCGAAGAAAGAAAGGGAACCGAAAACATCTGAACCAAAAAAAAAGAGAGAGAGAAGGAACATAAAAGAAAATGTACTGTACATCAACTCTTCCCTCTCGCGAGGAAACCTACACACATGTATATATATATATATATGAGAGAGAGAGAACGTAAAGGTGAGAAAGGGGGGAAGGACGAAGGCGTGGACACACACCGAACTCATGCCTCTTCCCTTTTGGCTAATTTTTTTTTCACTCCTCTCACCCCGCCCTCTCTCTCTCTCTCCTTCACCGCTTCTATCGCTCTCACCATAGCATCCATATCATCCAAATGACGGTTCCGTCCGATAGAAAAAAATAAAGATGAGAGACGAAGACTGGACATGACAAGAGGGTAAGGAGGAAGAATGCGAGGAGGCGGGACATGGAGTAGAAGGAAGCGAAGGATAGGGAGAAGAGAGAGAGGGGGCCAAGCGTGAGAAAGGAAACATGTTCGGATGGTGATAGGAAGAAGAGGTGAGGGGAAAAGGAGGGAGGACATGGTGCTTTATAAAGGACAGCGTATCAATATCATGATAGGCTCCTCTGTTTGCCTTTGTATTGCATTCCTCCCCCGTCTGAATCACGAGAAGGAGGGTTGAAGAACGGAAAGAGAGAGAGAGAGAGACATGCAAAAGAGTGTGTGTGTGTGTGGTGCATACAAGGATGAGCTCGGCACCGGCACTTCTTCGCTTCTCCCTTTAACAACCGAAGTGGACGGGCGAGTGAGAAGAATCGAGGGGAGACACACACCCATGACACACACACATGTACATCCATCTGTACACACATATACACGCGTGCTCGTAGACGAACGTATACACACACACGCAACGACCTCACAGGCTCCACACACACGCACACAACCCGCAGAAATCCAATTGTACAAAAATGACGCGTGTGTGCGTTTGTGTGCGCGTGTAGCATACATCATTCAAGGGGGGGAGGAGGGGGAGAGGAGAGAGAGAGAGAGAAAGGGAAAAACAAAGAGGGGGCGATTAGGACGGCGTTAGAAGCAAAAAGGAGGGGCAAAGGAGGAGAAATAAGTAGCCTGAGAAAGTTCTCCCCCCTCACCACACGTCGACGTGGAGGCTCTCTGAACTTAGAGGTCCAAGCCCAAAAGTTCACGGATGTCCTCGCTGTTCTTGTACTTCGCCTCCAAGGCCTGCAGCTCCGCACGGCTGTGACGCAGACCGGTACGCTTCGACTCCACCGCTCGCATTTCTTCATCTACCAGCTGCACCTGTTGCAGGCGGTAGTTGTTCTCGTGTTCCAGGCCGATCAGACGGGCCGTCACGAAGGGATGGGCAACGGTGGCGGCGAGAGTGTCAGCAGGGATAGCAACAGCACCATCATCAGCCATCTCAGCAGTGGGAGCCGCGACAACGGCTGCCGTGGCCACCGGTGCTCGCTCGGAGCTCACTGAGCTGCCCGTCTGCGCATCCGGTGTGAGACGAGCCATGCGGTCATCCTTCAGCATACCTGCGGTCGGGATCGATGCTTCTCCGTCCTCTTGCGCCAAGTCACGTATTTGCGCCTGCTTGTGCCGCACGAGCACGCTCTTAAGCACCGGATCCACCTCAGCCCTGCGATCCGCCTCCATATCCGAGATGTACTTGAGGTACATCTGCACCTCTTCCAGCTCGCGCGTTGCGTCGGCGAGGCGCTGCGCATGTGCGCCGGCATCTGGGTCCATCGTCTCCTCTGCCCGCTCCTGATTGAGGAGGGTGCTGCGCTGGAGCAGGCGCATGCGGTCGGCCTGCGTGCACCGCTTCGCGCGGGCCTCTTCAGCAGCGTACACAAACTGCTCGAAGTACCCGACGTACTCCTCTGCCTCGCGCTGCGCGAGGTCGGCGTCAGCCTCCTCCACGACTGCCAAATGCTTGAGAACCTTGGGCACCAACGCGTCCATGAAGCGTTGGTAGACCTCTCCCGCCTGTCCCCACTGGTTGAGGATGCTCTCGCACCGGCGCAGGTTTTCGGTGTGAGCCGCGTGCGCTCGAAGTTGAGCGTCCAGCGCCGCCATCTCCTTGGCGCGCTGCTCGCGCTTCGACATGCACTGCTGCGTGAAGCGGGCACGTACACGCGCGTTTTCTGCGATCTTCTCGAGCGTCTCGCTGACCTGCTCCCACAGCTCACGGGCTGTCTGGTCCAGTGAGCCAAGGTGGGCACGCATCTGCTCATTAGCAGCGATCTCCGTCTGTTGCATCGTCGCCATTACCCCCCGCATCTCCGCCTCACTCTCCTTCAACGCGCTGATGTCGTGCTGCACGTTTGGCAACGCCTTCCGCGTGTACGTCTGCACCGTGTCGACAACGCCACGGCCGTCATCAATCAAACTCACAACCTCGCGACGGAATTCTCGGGTGTCGTCGGCGTGCTGGTTGACCAGGGCCATGCGAGCCTTATACATCAGCAAAAGATCATTAGAGAAGTCCACCTGGGCGTGAAGGTTGCGCAACGCCGTGAGGGGGTCCTCGGCATCGATGGCGGCCTCCTTCATAGCCTTCACACCCTGCACGTGGGCCTGGAGTTCGGCAAGTGCCTCCTCCGACTTCTTCAGTTCCCGCTGTGCATAATCACCCGGGTTGTAATGCAGACGCTCATGGAGGGCCACGGATGCACGGGAGGGGAAGACATCCTCCTCCTCCTCCCCCACCGCGGCCACCGTCCCCGCCGCCGCCGCCGTCTCGGCCGCAGCACCCGACTCGACGGTCACGTTGCTTTCTGCGCTGCTCGCATCTCCGCTCAACCGCTTGGCGGCAGCCACGATCTTCTTCCTCGGCCGGTCCTCCTGTGCTGCAGCCTCTCCCTCACCAGACCACGGGAGCTGCGCAATAGCGTCGAAGACGCTGAGCTGCTCCAAATGGGGTTCGAGGGGCGCCAGCAAGTAGGGCGAGCGTAGGAGATCGTCGAGAGTACGCCGGATGGAGTCCATGGGGATGGTGTGCACCTTGGTCATATTATCGATCTCTCGCAGGGGCGTACGCAGCGACCGCTGCTGCACCACCTCCGCCGGGGAGACAGAGAGGTCCTCCGTGCAGCGGTAGGCGGTCAGGTAGGAGCGCAAGGCCTCTACCCCACGCACGTGGTACATGCTGTTCTCGTTGGGCAGCTCGGACAGCACCGCCTGCAGGGCAGTGATGCGAGCCGACCAGTTGTTGTTGTGCACCTCCAACTTCTCCCGCAGCTCCGAATTGAGTACAGCCTGCTGGCAGCCATGGTAGATCAACGATTCGTATTCGATGGGTGGCTGCAGACGAGCGGAGTCGAGCGCCTGTTGCGAGCTTCGATCGGTGAGAGGCAGCAACTGCTGACGCGCCACGGGGGAAGCATCGGAAGAAGCACCGAAGGCGTCCATCGGGTACGTGCGGCCCGCTGCCGTTCGCCGAGATGACATCCCATGTTCCCCATCGTTGCAGTTGTGGAGATCATCGTATCCGACGTGGGAGCGTAAGATGGCGAGGGCATCCGGCGGCGGCTGGGGGATCAGCGACTTCGCACGGTATCCACTGTGGGGCACCGTCGTCGCATATGGGCGTCGCTCTGGGTACATCGTTGGGTTTGCCTTCACGAGAAAGGGTAATAAAATAAAATAAAGAGATAGGCGTGGAAAGAGATAGCGCTAAACACCGTGCTGCGACGAAACGGTTCAACGCGATTTTGTTCTTTCTTCAACGTGTAGCTGGGACGGAGGGAGAAGGTCCACGATGACTTTCTCCTCCCTGAACACCACGTTGGAAGGATGAGGCTCGTCACACGCAATCTCAAAGTTTTCTTCACTGTAAGTCAGGTCTTTCTCCTTTTTTTTACTATACAATCGGATGGGAAAAGCTTCACTACTTCCTTTCGGGCTGATGCGGTTGCTGATTTTTTTTGAGAAAAAACAGAAGGATCGTGTCGAAAGGAACTGTTGGGGAGAAGCGGTCGCGAAGGCGCATTGGCATGTGGGTTGGTGCGTTTGTGTAGAGGCGAAGCGTGAAGAAAATGGGAAAAGATCGCAAGGGTTTGGGACGAGACGAGGATAGAGCTGTGGCGGTGATGACCATGTCGGGGGGGGGGGGGGAGGAGGAGAAGAAAGAGCGTGCCATGTGAGGCCTTGCATGTCCACCGCCCCTCTCTCTCCTCCCACCCCCCTTTCTCACGCATTAGGGGGCGGTTGCCTTTGATTGGGCATCATCCACAAAACTGCCGCTAAGATACATCAAAATTTCCTTCCCCTCTTCGTTCCATCCCTCCCTCTCTCCTCCTCCTCCTCCCCCCCTCTCTCCCACTTCTCCTCGTCGCCTCTTCTGCTGAAGCAGTCCTGGCTTGGAGGCGAAGAACAAGAAGACGAGAGAGAAGGGAGAGAGCGAAGAGGGACGTGGAAACTCACTACAGAAGAAAGAGGAAGAGCGGGGGAGGAAATGGGGGGAGGGGGAGGGGGGAAGGCCAGACGTCATGGATAGCCCAGTCCGCTCGCTCACAGTCCCACTCCACCCTATCAACCATCACTAACACACACACACACGCACATCGTCGCACCTGCCCCTCGCTACTTCGGTTCTTGGAGAGAACAAGGAAAGGGGGAGGAGAGGAGAAGTTTTCGAACATCTGAAGACGCTTGTGCAGAGATACACTCCTCCACAGATATGAAAACAGAGAGAACAGACAGGCAAAAGGGCTCAGAGCACCCGCCACGCCGCTACTGTACATCTTCGGCTGATTTGATCAGCCATACTAGGGCTTCATAGGTCTGTTGCACACATACACTACACCACACACACACACTCACTCACATTCACTCGTACATCTTTAGTATTCGCTTCCTCCTCTCCTTTCGGAAAGGGATCCTCATCAGGGTTTTCATTCCGCACGCACACTTTCTTGAAGAAAACAAGAGGAGAACGGGGAAGAAGGCCTGCCCCGTATGCCTTCACAGCACCTTCCCCTTCATTGTCCACTCGACCTACGCTTCTCACGCACGAGACCGACTGGCCTCTTCCGCAAGCTTTGTGATAAGTATGGGACTGAGATGGGTGCCAGCAAGTTTGAGGACGTTGATGCGAGGATTCACACGCAGCAAAGCCGTGAAGTGACGCATGGAGGGAAGAGAAATGCCGGTGTTGTTCTCCAAATGCACCTCCAGTACCGTCCGGTTTGTCGCCAGTACGTAGCACAAGCTCTCTGCATCGACATTATCCAGCGACATGTTGTTGAAGTACACCACCCGGAGCCGTGGAAGGTGCTCGAGAAGGTGTAGCACCGCGACGAAGCCGTTGTGGCCGACGTAGTTGGAACTGAGGTCCACCTCCTCTACGGCGTAGGTGAACTCCGGTTGTACCGGCAGCTTCCGCATGAGATAACTATTGGGGCGACACTGTTGTGCCTCGCAGCAGTGCGCGTACACATCGCGAAGGGAGGGGCCGTAGAGCGTACCCGCCTCCGACTCTCCGAGGGCTTGCTGAACAGCAGCGTCGCCTTTCCCAATCAGCTGCTCGTACAGTCTCTGCTGCTCTAGTCGCTCGGCCTCCAGGGCAGCATCGTTTTGCTTGGTCAGCGGCACCGGTGCGGTCTTGACACCCTTTCCAACGGCGTTGATCACATCCTTGTCAAGCCTATCGGGAGTAACCGCCCCGTGCACGCCACTGGAAGAAAGCACCGAGGAGGGGGATGCAGGGGGTGCCCCACTGACATCGCCGGCCCCGCCGTCGCCTCCTTCATCTTCCATACCACACAGAGTCTGTACGGACGCACTCCCACTGGCGCTGCCTCGACGTTCTCGCCGCTCCACCACATCCTTCTTGCTGCCGCCCGCATCGACCGTCACTGACGAGTGGCACGACTGACTGATTGGATCAGTCTTATCGGCAGCCGTGGCACTGACAGGGGCTTGCGGAGAAAGGCAGACGGGCGAGTTGCCGTGGCTCGAAGTACGCGTACTGTGGCCAAGGTCCTCCGCTTCGCATCCCTCGCTTGCACTACGCTCTCCCTCGGGGGTAACAGAGCCGTCCGCGAGCAGGTGTGACAACTCCGAAACACTAATACGCGAGCTGCTATGTGCGGACCACATCATGGGATCCACCTCTTCCTCCTCGAACTCTTCCTCTGCCCCATCACGGCCATCCGTAAAGGTTCCACGGTGCGTCGGCGGGCGTGAACCCCCAAAGCTGTGCTCTGTAACCGAGGCAGAATCAGCTCTAGCCAGAGCGGTCAGCGACACTTCGCTACCGAGAGGATACATGAAAAGCGGTGCTGCCGATACGCCAGGGTCCACCCCATTGGCAAAAATCCCTGCCTCCGCAGCTGCCTCCGCAGCGGCAGCGGCCGCTGCAACGTCGCGTGGCGTTATCCGGGGGTGGTGGAGGTTAGTGGCTGCCGTGTTACCCGCGCTGGCGGAGTGGCGAGTTGGAACGAAGCCACCCTCCTCTGGTGGCACGGTCACCTCGACGCCCCCCTCTACCCGCCCGTCGTTGATGAGCGAGAGAAAGCGCAGGTGCAAGTCGCGGGTTTCCGTCATCGTACTGAGATCCGTGGTCATGTGCTCGGTGGGGTGCGGGCGCATCAACGCGGACGGAGAGAACGGCGGTGCTGTGGTGTTGTTCTGTATTGCGAGCAGCTCCCCCGTCAGGCCACCCGCCGGAAGTGCGCTCCGATAGGCGTGCGTGACGTCTGCGGCAACGAGCCGGATGTTCTGCGAGTGAAACCGGCTCACCAGCGCACTACGGGCGGAGGAGTTTTGCGGTAGGTACTCTATCCCGCTGAGCAACTGCTGAACGATGTACAAGTGGGCATCGAAGACACCGGCGCTGGGTTTGGTGAGGTAGAATACGGTGACACCGAGGTTGCCGACTAGAGTGGACGTGATAAGGGCCTTTACGACAGCGCGTAGTGGCTCGTAGGTGAACATCAGGGTACGAGACCGCCCTGTGCGGTCACCCATCAGCAAGTTCGTGTGTAAGCCCACCGTCTTCGCATCTGGGAAGACCTCGGTCACCCGCGTTGCTTTTAGATCACTGTACTGCTCCGTGGACATCACTTTGGGGTAGCCCATGCGCGCGACCTCCTCCACTTCCACGCACACGATCACAGTACTTACTTTGTACTTTGCCACGCCGGCGATCTCGGCTGCCACCGCGTCATCGAGGAGCCGCTCGCGCACGTTGAGCTCGAGGGTGAGGCAGGTGATGGAGCCCACGCCGACCGTCTTAGCGGGAGAATAGTCCGGCAAGACGCGCATAGGGTAAAGCGTTGTGGCGAAGACGATGGCGGCCTTGTGATCCACGTACTGCAGCTCCCCGAAGGCTTCCTGCTGCTGGCTCAGCGCCGTCGTCGGGACCACGTTGTGGTAGGTGACATCCACTCCGAACATGGCACGCCCGCGTGTCGCGTATGTAGGAAGAACAGCAGTCCTCACGTAGCCCTCCAGCTCCTCAGCATCGGTGCACCGCGCCCGCAACAGGTATCCCCGCTGGCCCACAATGGCACCAATGGCGTAGATGTGAATCTCTTGCAACTCGGAACGGTCGCGCAGTATATAGTGGAAGTGGAAGGATCGATGCAAACCGCCAAGCTGGTAGGGGCATCGCAGCTTATCGCCCACGCGCAGCCGCGACAGTCGTGTGTCACCATCAACGCTCGTCACATGGGGATCTCGCAGGGCGAACTGCACACACCGCTTACAGAAGCCCACGAGGTCCATGCTGGGGGGACAGTGACAGTAGAACACCTCCACCGACTTGGACTTCTCCAGCCACCACGCCTGACCACCACCGTCGACTTCATCATCCCCCATGATGGAAGGCGTGATCATGGAGTCCTCCATAGCACTCGAGTGTTCAAGCAGCAGCCCCCCGTCGGCACCATTCCCTGAGCCTGGCAGGGCACCGCCGTTGCTTCGGCCTGTGTTGGCGTGCGAAATCGGCAGGTTGGGCCCTTTGGGAGTCTCCGCCGCACTGTTGGTGGGTTGTAAGATCTGCACCACCGCCGTCCGGTCCGTGTAAGAGAGCAACGCCAGCATCGGCGTCGACTCCTCCCGTTGGTGAGACAGCTCTCGCTGCGCCAGTCCCACCGCCGTGCGGTCGATGTCAATAAATTGGTACTCCCACAGGGGGGAGCACTGGACGAGCAGCTGGCCTGCCTGATGGACGAATTGAAGGGCGAACTTCCACTCTCGCCGCATCCCCTCTGCGTTACTGTTCTTGTGCGACGGCGGCACCGCCTGCGGCAGCGGCACCGCTGGAGTGGTGGAGGTTAGCGGGTTGGCTGAGGAGGTCTGGCGCCTCGAGGAAAGCGATGCGGCGGAGCCGCTCTCCTCCCTCTCCTCCTCTGAGCTTTCGTTTGCAGCAACATGAGTAGTGTTAAAGGTCGCAGCGGCGCTGCCCACCGCATTAGCGGCTGGCCGCTGCGTTGCAGTGAAGAGGGTATTCGTGGACGCCCCGGAGGCGCTCTCCTGCAGCAGAGCCTTCTGAGCCGCCGTGGGGACTGCACCCATGGCTGGGTGGTTCATGCGTTGCGCCGATGACGCCATCCGAAATGATAGGTTAAGCGGGCAAAAACTAGGAGGAGGAAGGCCACTTTGTACTGTATGGGGTGTATGTGTGTAGCGATGCAGGGTGAAGGCGAAACCATTGAAAAGAGAGAGCGATAGCGTCGCAGGGTGCAAACATAGATGAGAAGGGGAGAAAAGGGGGGTGAGAAGAGGATTGCGTCATGCATGAGCGAGCCGTTCGTCTTCCTGGAGGGTAGCAAGGGAAGGGGAAGCCGGGGAACAGGACACGTCAACTCTTTCGCTTCCGTAAAGGCCTTTCAAACATACATGAGAGGGAGAAGGGAGAAGCGATAGGCTCGTACATTCTCGTTTCTGCTCTTCTGTCACGTGTTTTGTTTGTCTGCACGTGTACGCTCCATTCTTCATTGCATCTTTTCCCCCTCTTGTTCTTTTTTGCCTTTTGTTCTTTTCGAGTTCACCTCCCCCCCCCCGCCCCCTCAAGACTGTTGTACCGGATAAGAGAGAGAGAGCGATTGCCCTCTCGGTTATCGAAAGGGTGCAGACAAGGAGGAGGGGGAGGATTGCGTGACCACCGTCGTCAGGGAAAAGGCGCCCGTCGTACCTGCCTTGCCCAAACTCACTCATGGAGGGAGACAGCGAAACACCGATACCGCATGTCGACTCCCTCCAGCTGCACACACCCACACCCACCTATACCGAAGGGCCATCATCCCACCCTCGAGGCGGGTCCGCTCGATCCTCTCCTACCCATCCCTCATTCCTGTTCCACCCGCTCGTGCGCAACACTAACACGCTGCTGATGGCCAGATATCGCTCCGTTTGGAGAAAGGAGAGGTGGAGAGGAACCCTGAGAAGGACGTCACGCCGTTCCCTGGCCGCGACCCCTTAACCCAATTCCTCCAGCTCCTCCTCGTTTGCCGGTGTCTACCCCTCGTCGTCTTCTCACTACCTTCTCGCAGCGGTTTCTCTCTTTCTTTCCTTGCGGATCGGTCTGGCAGGCTTCTTCCCTCCTCCTTTCCCATTTTCGCGCGAGCTAAAGCAGGTGTTTCAGGCTTCACCGCACTTCTCCACCGCTGGCGGTGCGCACGACGGAGGCGGCGGCGTCGCGCAGCACAAGACTGCGCACTACGATAGCGGCGCCACTGCCCACCAAGAAGCACCAATCGTTGAGGCGTTGATAATAGTAGTACGGAAGTGATCCAAGTACGACGAGGAGAACATTGGGCGCCGTCGAAGCGGATGCGGCCGCGTTGAAGGGCAACGGAGAGAAATTGTTCTGCGGAGCCAGCTCAGCCGCCGGCAGCGACGCACGCAGCAGTACGAGCTGACCAAGGAAGTACACGCCCATCATCATGGAGAGAGCACCCGCTATCATCTCAGGCCGACTCACCGCTGACCCACTGAAGGACATCGTTAGGTGAAAGAGGGCGAGCAACGCCCCACGGATGGAGCTCAACACCATCCACCCGTTGACGAGTAAGGCGATACCGAGCATGACGCGCGTGCTCACCTCCACCGCGGTTACGGAGAATGTCGCGTCACCATGGGCACTGCGGCGCCGTAGGATGAAGGCGTTCTCGAGAAACGTCACTGCCTGCGTCACAGGATCGTGCGTCGCAGCTCGAAAGAACCACAGGCTCACCACCGTGAGTAACAACTTGATGAAGGAGTACAGCGCCATCATCACCCCGAGAGCCGCGTACCACCGTCCCACCCATCCTACCCCACGCTGCGCCTCACCCAGCATGTTCTCCACCTCATGCAGTTGGAGATACAAGGAGAAGGAGAGGTAGCGCAACGCGGCCGACTCGCTGCGCAGTATCCCAATGCGGCTTATAGCACGCTGCTTTGACATCGCCGGGCTGCACGCCGAGGAGCCGGATAAGGGCAGGAGGGCAGCGGCACGCCTGGTGGCATCCCCTGTCGCCACATCCACCACCGCACGGGCGGCGCTCTGGATCGTTCGCCTAAGCCACCCAGCCCCTCCTGCCGAGACACGCTGGGGAGCTCTGGGTACGGCGTTTGTTTGGATAGGAGCAGGCCAGCCGCGCTGGTGTTCTTCGGCGTCCTGGCTATATAGTGGATCGCGATCGGTGCCCCTGACCGCCCTCTCTGTTACATGGTTCATCAGAGGCATTCGCGTGGGACCACGGGTCGCGCCAGTGGGCGCGGCGGAGAAAAGAAGAGGGGAGAACCACTCCTCGTGCATTACGGCGTACTGCAGGGCCGCGATCTGGCGCTGAGTGTCGCCGTAGCCGTTCACAATATAGCACAGCTTCTTATTGAAGAGTCTCAAGGCCGTGCGCAGCTGCTCCTCTCGCCCACGCCAATAGATGTATGGCGATAGGTATATCCATGGTGAGGTGACAGCTGCATAGCCAGAGAGAAGGCCGATCATGGCCACGCCTACCGTCGCCACGCGCGAGGCCACCGCAGAGACGGTAAGACCCAAGTCTTCGCCTGGTGCAGAAGAAGAGCCGGTGCTGCGTAGATGGTCACACGCCCCGCTTGACTGCTCCAGTACATGTGCTCTTCTCTCCTCCACCCCTCCGTAGGGCTCAGAAGGGACGCCACTTGGCGCATCCTTCCCGCGCGCTGATGGTGCGAGAGCAGCTCCACAAATCTCCCCTGGTACCAAGAGCATTGCGGTGCGGTGCTGCAACAGTGTGTGCACACGCCGCCCCGTAGCTGCCAAGGTCTGTTGCGCCATCGACAAACCCACACGGCCGGTGTGCACAAGCCCCCACGTACGGGCCGCGAGGAGCAGCAGCACCAAAAGGAAAAGGAGTCCCCATCGTCGCCAGCCCCACCACACGCGAAAGCGCTGCAGCAGCGACGAGGATGGACGGGTCGGAGGTGCCCTATAAAGATCGTCCTGGGTAGCAGGAAGGTCGCTGCCTGGGCCACCACCATCAACGGCGCCACGATAGCTGTCTCCGATGCGACACCGCCGGTACCGAGACCGGCGCATGTGAGAGAAAACCGTTTGGGCCAGGGCGCATGGGCAGGCGATTAGCACCGTCCCTAGCAACAGCAGCAGAAGCCAGGTGAATGCCCGCGCACTCACTCGAGGAAAGGGATACAGCAGGAGGTGCAGGAAGGAGAACAGAAGGGCCGTCGCCGTTGATGTAGATGTGGATGCGCGGGTGCTTTCTCCGCCAGCGGTGTAAAGCAAAAGCGATGTCTCGGCCATATCCACGAGAACTGCACTGAAGAGAGAAAAAGATAGCGCCACGGTGCTGGCGAAGCAACATCGCACTGTACTACCTTCATAGACCGGCTGCACCATGACGAGTCGCATGAGAAGCCCACCCAGGTAGTAGAAGGCAGCATAGCTGGCAGCGAGGTAGAGAACCCCCATCATGGTGCTCAGCCAGCTGTAATGGAGGAAAAAAGTGAAGGGAAAAAAGCCAAGAGAAGGCGGCGGAATAGACAAGTCCCGAAGAGGCAGAACAGAGAGAGAAAGAGAGAACACCGAAATAAAGGAAACACTGAGGAATACATCGGAGGCGGGGGGGAGGGGAGGGGGGAAGAAGATCGGGGCTGACGAAGAGGGGATCGCATCTTCACATGGCACGATAAAAATATTTCCATCAAACCATGACTCTCGCGAACTTTCACAAACACATTGAGAGAGAGAGAGAGAAAGGAGGGGGAAAAGATAGAGAGGAAAACGAGGCTGTCTATCATGCTGTCTTCTCTTTTTATTTTCTACACACATACTTTCGCCGAGCCTCTTTGGAGTAAGCCAAGGATCGCTACACACAGACACACGCACACTCGATGCACACACGTGTTAGCAGCTCACCAGAACTAAAATCTCGCGAATATAAATGTAGATCTGTGAGTGGGTGCGAGTGACATCTCCCATCGTGCCGCCTACCGTACTTGTGTGAGGGGAGAGAAAATGTGAGAGAAAGTAGCGAAAGAGAGAGAGGGGGGGGGGCGAAAGGAGCGAAGAGGAGGGGGGAGGTTCAAATAGACTTAAAGAGTTACGAAGGGACGAAGAGATCACACAACCACCCTACCTCCCCTTCCTCTTGCAGGTTGATAAATAGGTATGTCCTCCGAAGCTACCCCTCTCCATCGTTCTTGTCGATGGCTACACGTGACCTGAAGTGGTTCGGTAGCGCCGCATCACCTCCTCCAATTCTTCCGCATGGCTCAACTCTGGCAACTCTGTCAGCGTCTGAGTCGACTCCATAGTCGTCACCGCCTCACTCTCAGTCGCCTTTTCTTGTCCAGCTTTCCCCATTTCTCTGGCGTGTACCTCCTCCTTTGCTGCGCACCAGTCCACATTGTGGAACGGACAGAGCGCAACATCAAGGTTCACCTCCGTGGCAGGAGCCGTGGAGAGTAGCCGCCCCTCCAATGTCTCGAACAACGGTATGGGCTCCACAACTTCTCCTGGAGAGACAGCTCGAGGAGCTGTCTCTCCATCCCGCAGCGCGTGGGACATCTCTGATGTGCTGTCGGTGTTGTCTGTGGTATCCTTGGTATCGGCATTCTCCACCTCCGTCTCGTCGGAGCTGTGGTAATGGAACGTAGGGGCACTGCCGAGAGTGTTCGTGGAGTGATACTCCCGGAGACGCGCGGTGCACTCTCGTGCGCCAGCCCCACGTACGGTCTCCTTCACCACAGTGCACAACGCATGGATGGTCACCATCACAGAATAGGTTAGAAAGAATATGAGACACGCCACCCCTGCGGTGCAGGCAACATGTGCGGCCGTCGGCACCTCTGGTACAACGTACAGAAGCGGATTGGCGTACACCGGCAGAGCAGCGTGACGACGCTCCATCGGCGAGCCGTGGAGGACACGCCGCCAGTGCCGCTCCGTGAGCATACCCGCCGCGGCAGCAGCAGTGTCGTGCTTCGCAGTGGATGGTGGGTCAAGGCTGGAAGCCGGCGTGGCAATCCCTGTCACCTCGTCATGCCCCACGCTCGACCGCCCTCCTGGCCATTTGAATCGACGCGCCAGAAACTTCTGCGTCGAGGCCCACAGCCAAGCCCGCCACCAGTACAGCTGCAGAAGAAGCTCATAAAAGCCGTGGAAAGGATACAGCACGCCGTATCGGAGAAGAAGACTGTTCGACTCCACGACAGGCCAGTCGAACGGAGGTCGGTTGCCCATGGCAAGCAGCTCGTTGGTGGAGCGCAAGGGGAGTCCCCATATATGCCATGGTGGGCTACCGTACGAGGAGGAGGAGGAGGAAGAGGAAGAGGAAAACGTGGCACGGTTCCCTCGTGGTGCTCCCGCCTCCGCAGCTGGGCCGCCCTCCCCTCCCTCCCCTGCAACGTAGTCCCCGTCTCTCATATCGGCCGACGGCACCGCCACCTTTGCCGTGCTGGGCAGCCGAACACTGGGAAAGGCGAGATAGGTGTCGCCGAAGAGCTCCCCGAGCAGCAAGCGCCGATCCGCATCTTGTGGCTGCACAAACGCCCGTAGAGGGTGGACGATGCGGCCTCGCTGCAGGTGCGCTGCGTTCAGCTCCCGCAGCGGTACCCACCGTGCCCGTTCCACCTCATAGCTCGAGCTTTGCACGGACAGATGTGTGGCCCCCCCATGTAAGAACACAAATCGGGCTTGCACAAGTCCACGCGTGTCAACGGTACGGCTGTGCAACTTGTAGTCGGGCAGTCGGCCGAGGCAGATGAACTCGCGGCGGTGCTGCAGCGGGAGGCCGAACATTTCGTATGCACAGCGGCACACCGTCTCGAAGTCACCGCGGTCGTCCGGGTCGCGCTGGCCGCCGGGGAAGGCGACTTGCCCACTCCACCGACTGGCATCGACGTCAGCCCGCTTCAGGAAAAGAAGCCGCAGCGACGACGGGGCATCGACGTCCACGCAGCCTTCACGGTGCTCAAGAAAATGGAACAGCTCCAGCGGGCTCTCCACCTCCTCTCCCAAACCTCCCTCTGGCATCGTATCTGATAGCCCTGAAAGCGAGGGTGGCTCTCTCGATGGAAAGGAGAAGAGCTCCAGCCGACTACGTCGGGTAAGGCCTCCAGCACCCTGCCCTCGGTGTCGTGCCATGCTTTCCTGGAGCGCCCCCGTCAAGGTGGATTGGGTGGCTTCGTCAAAGCGGAGGAGGAGGGCGACAGCGGAACGGCGAGCACCAGGACGATACGCGTGCAGGCGCCGCTCAGCCAAACGTCGGGTGAGGCGAGAAAGAAATATCAAGTCCACCCCAGGTATTCCCCTCCCCCTCGTCGCAGCAGCGGTGGCAGCTGTCATCTACAAGCACCAGGCAGGAATAGACGCAGATAGGGTATTCCGACAGATGCAAGGATGCTCCTGCAGCAAGCCCAGAGAAGAGAGAAGAGGGAGAGCAGCTGTTCTTCTATCTCGTCTGCTCTGCCCTTTGGTGGTGAAGCATGCGTGGCGCGCCTTCATCCAAGTCGAGTGGTCCGCAGAGGTGCATCACAGGCAGGGCAGAGAAAGGGAGGGCAGCAGCGAGAGACGTGGACGATGGAAAAGGGTCATGAAAGATGGGGAAGGGAAGGGGTAGGCGCTGCAGGGAGCCTTTCGGAGAAGAGGAAAGGGGAGAGAGCCCACCCACGAAGTTGAAGATGAGAAAAGGCGTTCGCCAGCGAGGAGGGAGGCGGGTGAGCAGAGGAGGGACGTCCATACAGGAGAAGGTAAAGAAGAAGGTCAGGTCCCACACCGAAACACACACACACACGCATCAACACCAGACCACACACTTCTCCCACCACCCACTGTAAGAGCGATATCTCTTTGTTTCCTCTTTAGTTTTCTCTCCACAACGGCATCAGCACTGTGGGCGCACACCCGCGCACGCAGACACTCAAGGGGCGTCCACGAGTCTTGCTATGACCTCCCCACACACACACACACACATGTATATGTTTCGTGCACGTGTGCACTAGCTTACAGAAGAGCTGAGATTTCCTTGCCAAGACTTACTTCCTCTCTTTTTTCTTAAAGTAAAGAACAAGAAAGTCAAAGATAAAGGTGGTACACACCGAAGCAAGTAACAGAGAGGGAGAGAGAGGGGAGAGAAAGCCGAAGAGACAGACCTCACTCGTAGGATACACAGCATATACACATACGCAAACATCGATGCACATATATACAAACAGACACAAAAAGCATCCCGAGTACGCCGCAAGCGGATCAAGAGAGGAAGAACTGGGGAAAGGGGGAGGGGAAGCAGCTGGAACTACATCATGCCCTTTGCTGTTCTTCACCTCGCCGAACCTCTCTTCTGTTTTCTCCTATTTTCGAGCGCTTGAAATGTGAAGGTTTGTACCCGTGTGTTACCGAGTCGGTCGAGCCGAGATATCCCAAAACAAATTAAGTTCATTATACCTTTATATATATATATATATATTGCTTTCACCATCTTACGTACTCCTATAACTCCCCCCCCCCTCATGTCCCTCTTCTCCTTCCCCTGCTATATCTATACAAACACACACGTGTTCACCTCCTGTTTCTCCCTTCCTGAATGAAAGAGGAGAAGAAAAGAGAGATGAGGGAAAAGGAGAGCAAGGGAGAGGAGGAGAGAGAAAGGCATTAGTATTGTCACACAAACCCCACACACCTTCTTAGAACCTTCCCTTTTAAGCATGAATACCTCATCAGCATCGTGGAGATCCCTCCCATCTTACGTTCTTCTCTTCGCTACAACAGCTTTCGCATCTCTCTCCTCTTTTTTTATTATTTACTTCGATTTCTCTTCTCTTCAGATCTGACTTAGTTTGTTTGCTCGTTGGGTGTAGTTTCATCCTCTTTTCATTGTTGCACTACCCCTTCACTCCCTCGGTTGCCACCACCACCCCCTTCCGCCTTCCCTCTCCCTTTCTACCGCGGTATGTGCGGAGGATAGACAACGAGGATAACCGCACAGAGACACACAGGGTGGGAGAGAAAAGCACACACACACGCAAATATATATATACGCACGTCAGCACCTAAAAAAGCAGAGGAAGTCCCTACAAATACGCATCAGCAGGTGGGTCGGTTTGAGGGGCGCACCCACAGGGGAGGGGAGAAGGGGCAGGGCAGAGTACGTCGCCCTCCACTCCATCACAGCTCCTTCGATCCCCCTTTTCCTCTTCTAAGATGCACCTGCGGGAGGAAAGGAAGAACGATGGAGGGAAAGAGAGATAAAAGGGCAGAGGCAGGCACGCGCGCACGCGTGCGTGTGTGTGTGTGTGCAATGCGTTAGGACATGCAGCACGCACCACATCGCGCGGCCACACACACACACGCACTCCTGCACCGCCCCAACCACAAACAGCAGCAATAGAACCTACGAACACAACGCTCGGCCGGGGCCAACAAAGGCGGAGGAGAGAGGAAGGAGGAGAGCACCCCGTTAGTACGGGTGAAAACTTTCTTGGCGAGGAGCCGCCGGTGCATCGCTCGGCGATCCCGGAGGAGCGCCGCCAGCACCGCCACTACCGTAGCCGCCGCCATAACCTCCGCCACGACCGCCGCCGTAGCTACCGCCGTAGCCACCGCCGTAACCACCACGACCGTAGCCGCCACCGTAGCCTCGACCACCACCGTAGCCACCACCGTAGCCGCGACCGCCGCCGTAGCCCCGACCACCACCGTAGCCCCGACCACGCCCACCACGGCCACCATCATTTCGAGCGTACTGGCACACAGCATACAGCTCCGGCGGCACCTCTTGCTTCGCACGGAGCATGATGTCGATCAGGTCCCGGATGGTCTTGCTGTTATCTGCAGAGGACACAAAGGAGTACGCGTCTCCGGTCTTACCCGCACGACCAGTACGGCCTGTAAGCATGCACCCACAGATAAGGAAGAGTAGAAAAGAGAAGGAGAGATGGAGCGAAAGGACAGCAGGAGGCAGAGCAGCCGCCGTGTCGCAACAGAGGCATCAAAGTGGCATGGAGATACGCATATCCCTCATCAAGGGGAAGCACATCCCAGACACGTATGCACATAAATACATCGGTGTTAAACGCAGTGGCAATACTCGAGTTGTGGCGAACCACCCACCCCATCAGGCAACACAGGACGGGGTGTCACGCCATGGCATCGGAGAGCGAGAGAGGGGGAGATGTGTGAAGGAAGAAGAAGGAGGAGAGCGAGGAGGAGAAGTGCAAGAGGGGTCTTGAATGGAGAGAGGGGGGAGGTGATGGTCGCGGTGAAAGCCTCGCCTTCGTCTTTGCTTGCGCTGCAGCGAAAGTTTGAGGAAAACACAGGCTTGAAAAGAGAAACGGGGAGAGGGGGGGAGAGGAGGGGGAGAGGAGGGGGAGAGGGGGGGAGGGGGGGAGAGGGGGAGAGGGGGGAGGAAAAGTTCCAGAAGGAGGAGGGGGAGAAATCAAAAACGTAGAAGAGAGGAGGTGCCGCAAAGTAGAAGCCAGACAAAGACACGCGCAAATGTGCCTCTTCCACCGTAACGGCCACCAAAGGAAACTCGAACAAACGAAGAGAAAAAGAGGAGGGGAAGGGGGGAGCGAAAAGGCGAGTATCACCCCACTGTAAAGCAGACAGCCTGGGAAGAGTGACGAGAGGAAGACGAGAGGGAGAGAGGCATGTGAGTGTGAACTCACAACGAGGGAGGCTCAATGATCTAGTGATGGGTGCGCAAGAGAAAGAAATGAGAAAAGGGGGGGCGAGGGACGCGGCAGAGATGTCGAAGGAGGGAGGGAGGGAGGGTTGGAAGTCGAAGACAGAACAAAAAAGAGGTGCAACAACGTCGTACAGAAACCTCCTCTCCCTTCCATCTCCTCAGCCTCCACGGACGGACTTATAACAATAGATGTGTGTTCACACTCAGAGAAAAAGAGAGAGAGACGAGATATTCTTATTTTTTCTTGCCCTCTCCCCCCCTCTCCTTCTGCCACGCCCTATGACATAATCACGTCCCCTCTTTCTTCCCTCCTCTCTCTCGATACTGAACTGCAATCCTGACTGGGTAGAGAAATGCCCGCTGTTGCGTGTATGTATGTGTGTCGCCGCCGAACTGCTCCTACATGGAAGATAAGGACGACATCGTAGATGGTTATACGTAGGAATGGGTGCGTGAGTGGTCGTAAAAGCAGAACGGAGAACGGGGGGTGGCGAACAGAGGGAGGGCAGGCTCTGCCAGGCAACGTCACGGCTCTGCGTGCGTATAATTGAGCCTGAGTGCGTGTGTGAGATAGGGAGAGAAGGAGAAGAAAGGGGGGCGCAGGAGGGAAAGAATATTTTTTCCTCCTTCCTCACTTTCCGATCGTGAGATCGGCCGGCGTCCGCTTTCAACACGCACACACACGTCGCCGTCTCTCTCTTTGACCCGCCTACCACTCCCCCTTCCCCCAGCACGCGTGGCCTCCCAGACCTCCCTCCCCTGTGGTGCTGCGTTCGCTTCCCACTCCGTAGCACCACAGTAGCTACGCGTAACGCCTTTGGAACGTGCACTGCTGCCTTCCTCCACCTTTCTGCCTTCCTTGCTTGCTTTCTTCCACCCTTTCTTTCGCCCTCGGTCCCCACGAGCAGGCGCCGTGTCCAGCGCCACGCTCCACGGGCCTTCGTCTCCTGCTGCCCCTTCGATCAAGCTCGCAAACACGAGCACACCGACGCCGACAGAGATAAGTGGCGAGACGAGACGAGGCGATCGTGGGGAGAGAAAGAGGAAACAGATAAGGGGGAGATGTGAGAAAGGTGCCGGCGAGTTGTCTTTCTGAGACAGCAGCCGTCCTTCCCCAACGTCCTCCTCTCCTTCAGTATCCCCACCACCCCACGAAAGGTTTTAAAAAAGGTCCGTTGAGGCGGAAGTCTGGAGCACAACAGCCAGCCCAATCCTGCACGCACATACACCCACGCACCCGACACGCATACACACACACAGAGAGAGAGAGAGACAGTGAGAGACCCCCCACCGACACGCAAGCAGAAATCGAGCCCTACGCGACAAGCAGCACAGATCATCAGCAAACGACAGCTTCTCGCCCCGCATGAAATCACGAAGAGCGTGTTCGTGTGGGTTGAAGGAAGAGCATGGCGTTGGCACGCATCTGCATACATTAAAGGGCAGATGAGTTCGCGCACGCAGAGAGAGAGATAGGAAGAGGCGTCTGGGCTCCGCTTGACCCCATCTAAAGTAAGATTTTGCGGGCGACTAAACCATGAGCAGAGGTGGGAAGTCGGAGAGACGAGGACAGCTGAAAGAACGGAGGCGTAAAGGGCGGCAGAGGGAGAGAAAAGAGGGAGGGAGAGGAGAAGACGACAGCGGGACCACAGAACTGGGCAGAGCAAATGCAATCAGAGCAGCGAAAAGGTTTCGCATGCGGAGAGGAAGCCGGCGGTACAGTACAAAGCGATCAGCACACTTACACACACACACACACGGGGATGCCTCCTCTATTTCCCCCATCGCTTCTTCTGATTCCTCAGGTACGATGGCTCCTTCAAGCCTCTTCTTACACCTCTGCTCCTCCCAGACGCGACGGACGAGACGCCACCGCACATGCTCTCTTTCTCTCTGTCACACACACTTTCCCTCTCCTACTCTCACACAATACACGAGCACACTCTCTCCCTCGAGCAAGAGAAGAAGAATGCCACTTCTACCCCGCCCCTCCTCTCTGCTACCCTCCAGTACAACTCTTCCGGCGTCACGCAAGCAAGTTGACCCTTTTTGCATATTGACTCTGCTCCTCCCTCTATTCCCTGTTCCTCAAAAAAAGAAAAGAAAGGGATAGTGCGTTTCACCGCTGTCGCACGGAGCGATAAGGAGAAGATGCAAAAGCATTTTTTCTATTCTGACGCTACGAATACCCACCGATCAGACATCTACTCCTTCCCTCCTCTCCCCCATTCTCTCTTTTCTGTCCCTCTCTCCCTCTCTCTCTCTCTCTTGTTGCAAATACACGCGCATCATCGCAGCTGCTGGCTAAATGTCAGGGTGAGCCCCTCCCTTTCCCGCACGTATGCACACAGGCGCACTCATGTCAGTTGGTCCTACGCCTCCACGGCCGCATCGATCGATATAATGTGTTGGATGGTGTTGTGTCAGCTTCTGTAGGTGTGCGAGTATGCTGTTTTCTCCCGCCCAGGAACCACGTGCGACTGTTGTGGTGGCTTTGTGCGAGGGGAAATGCGGAGAAGCTTTGGCCAGTCCTTTTCCTCCTCACCATCGCCAACCTTTTCACCAGTACGAGCCAGTCTTCACCTCCAATGAAGGAGGCGAGGGATTCGGAGAAAACAACAGCACGAAAGATGAACAAAGGGGCTGGGATAGCTCAGAGGTCTGTCCAGTGTCCCACACATCTGCACACACACACACATACACATACACAAGCATATATATATATATATATATATATCGGTCCGATAGCGTCTTCATTCACGATGGGAGGGGGAGCGTTCTTCAAGGCCTTGACAAAAGGGAACCCTCATTTGTTATGTACAATGCAGGCGTGGGGGTTTGGTTGTGGCTCAGCCGCGGTAGTCTCCCTCTCCTTTCCACGACGCTCCTTTGCTTTTCGTTCTCTCTCCTCTCTCTAAGCGGGCACCCACTGTGCTTCCTCGCTCCTTCCGAATACACGAACGCACACACGCACACACAAAACACATTTTGCGTCGCGCTTAATGAAATATTCTTTGCAGTATCAAAGGGATAAAGAATTGCTCATCCACGTCGAACCTCCACAGTCCTTCTCGTCCTCCCGTCTTGCAGGTTTTTCTCACCCCCACCCCTCACCACCATTCTCCCCTTCTCTCCTCGTTCTGCTCATGCGCAGCTCTTGCCCGCATTCTCCATCTCGCATGGCCAGCTCATCGCCGCAGCAGGTCAGACGAAATGGTTTGTCAGAGGGTGAAGAAAATTAAATATAGATGTGAGGGGGGAGGGAGGGAAGGAGCGAGGGGAAAGGCGAGAAGAAAGAGAAAGCTTTTTATACGTCGACTACATCTCATCTGTTCGAAGCGACGATCGCCGCCCTTGCCGATGAGAGTGAGGGGGGGGGAAGGGAGAAACTTGGATACCGGTATCAGCTGACCGACATAGATGCACATAAGGGCATGAAACTCGGTTCCGCTGATCAACGCGCCGCCGCCTCCTCATCCACCCACCCACCCATCCTCCCTCGTGTATAGGCGTGATCCTCTCGCCATGCGATGCAGCAGCGTCGAGTACGACGTGGACGAGAAGACAGGGAAAATAAGAAAAAAAAGGAATACGATGTTAAGCAAGTATAAGAAAATAAAAGCAATGAGGATTACCCTTGTACGTGTATATATATACGTACAGAGAGAGAGAGAGAGAGCTATGTATAAGCATCAAATATATTTGGAGTGGAGACAGAGAACCTCCTTTACCTTTGTTAAGCATGGACCATCACCATTCTCCCCCCTCACGCACGCATCTGAGTGGTAGGAAACGAGAGAAGCGAAAAAAGAATACAGCCAAATTTTGCGTATCGCGTGTGGACGCACCTTCCCTATCCTCTCTCTCTCTCTCTCGACCTAATTTTATTTCTTTTCATTTTTCCTTTCTCTTCTCTCTCTCTTTCATCTTCTTCGGTGGACATTCATGCCTCCCTAAGGATGATGATTTCGTGAATTCCCTTCTCCTCCCTTTTCGAAGCCTTTGTGAGGTGGCCCGAAGAGATCTTCCCACATCTACTAAGCCACCCCGCCCCCGCCTTTCCACGCGCTGCTTTTCGCTACGTCACCTCCATCCCCTCTCCAAGCGCTCCCCCTCCCCCCCCCTCCTACCGCTAAACGTCATCACGGAGAAGTCTGCGTAGACACACCCACCCAACTCCCTGCTTCCCCTTATAGAAACACACGTACTGGCTAAAGGGTGGGGATCGGGGGGAGGGGTCTCTCCTGCTCAACCTTCAGAGCTCCACGCGATACGATCGTGGCCTTACTACCCAGCGATGGTACGCGGCAACGACCGCACGCCGCGTCGCACTAGAAGAAGCAAGAAGGGGGGCGAGAGCCACGGGAAGGAGGGGAAGAGAGAAACATCAGAAGAGAGAACGATAGGAAGCAGGGTAGAGGTGAGATACATGATCGATAGTGGCCGCAGGAGCGAGGGGTGGGGGACGAAGAAGGGGAAAAACAGGGAGGAGGGGAGGGTTCGATAGGAATGAAATCAGGAGCCAGAGCAGGAAAGGCGCATCCAGCCTTTTTCGAAGAGAAGCGATGCAACAAGAAGGTGATGGAAGCGGTGAGAGAAAGAAAAAGAGAGTGAGAGAAACGAAGAAGACGACGGAGAGGAGAGTGAGAAGGTTTGCCCGGCGAGACGCAAAAAGTAGCTGGCATCACCGATGCTTTCGCACACCGACGAAGGTGTGCGGAAGGGGGACTCGAATAGAGTCAACATACCAATACGATGCACATAATCTTCGATATTCAGTGGCATATCGTAGTTGAACACGATATCAAGGTTCTTGATGTCCAGCCCACGTGCCGCCACATCGGTGGCCACGAGGATCGCTCGATCATCTTTACGGAAGCGATCGAGGACGTAGTCGCGACTCGACTGGAGTTTGTCACCGTGGATCGACAACACCGTCTGCCGCAAGGCGCGGCCGAGGCGATCTTGCAGAATATCCGCAGACCTCTTCGTCTTGACGAATACCAGGGCCCGTTGCGGTCCGACCTGACGGAGAATCTCCTCCAACTTTTCTTCCTTATGGTATCCTTCTACGACGAACACGTGCTGGTGCACATCCGTGTTCGCGGAGAGCTCTTCAGAACCGATGTGTACGCGCACAAATTCCTTCTGAAAGCTGGCGGCGAGGTTGCGAATTTCACGTGGCCACGTCGCTGAGAACATAAGCGTCTGACGATCTGTGCGAATCTGAGAGCAGATCTTGCGGATCTGATCTTCGAACCCCATGTCCAGCATGCGGTCTGCCTCGTCCAGCACCAGGTAGGTAATACGGAGGAGATTCGTGCAGTTCTCCTCCAGTAAATCAATAAGTCGACCGGGGGTGGCGATGCAGACGTGCACACCGGCACGCAACGCGCGTTGCTGTGGCCCCTTCGGAGCTCCACCGTAAACACACGTTGTCATGATGCTCGGCACGCGAGCGAGCGCCTTGCGCGTCTCAGTTTCGATCTGTACCGCCAGCTCACGAGTGGGAGCAAGCACGAGGGCGATAGGACCGTCCCCAGGTTGCAGTGGCGGCTGCGCCATGATGTGCAAGGCAGCAGGAATCATGAAGGCCATCGTCTTGCCCGAGCCCGTCTTGGCCACACCCACGATATCTCGCGAGTTGAGCAACACTGGCCACGAGACGGACTGGATCGGTGTCGGCTTCTCAAACCCCGCGTCCATGAAGCTCTGGTGGATGGCATCGGGGGCTACCAGGTCGGAGAACTCGAGCATCGGCTGTGGAACACGGTCGCCGTAGATAGTGATGCTGTTCTCCCGCAGCCACGCGGCGATCTCTTCCTCACTGCGCGGCTTCTGCGGCTTGTAAAAGTTCCACTGTGTCGCCACTTTCTGTACAGCATCCCAGTCGATGCGGTGGAGGTTGGCACCCAGCCCTCCGTGGCGGTCTCCTCCACCGTAGCGGTCTCCTCCACCGTATCCGCCACCGCGACGGCCGCCGTAGCCCCCACCGTACCCACCACGACGATCACCACCGTAGCGATCGCCTCCTCTGCGATAGCCACCACCGTCACCACCACCGCCGTAGCGGCCACCACCACCACCGTTGTGCGGAGCGGCGTCGCCGTAGTCAGACATGATAGTATGTGTTGTGTTGGTGAAGATCAAAACGGATGGTGTAGAGGTGTGCAAAACGAGAAGCCGTGAAAAGAGCGGTGCCGTGTAGAGCGCAGCGATCTACTCGGATGCAGAAGGCAAGGCTCACCGAAAGAGAGAGAGAGAGACAGAGCGAGGGAAAATTTATAAAGTTATGTCAAACCCGAAAATAAAAGAAAGGGAGACGACGGGGAAGGGGAGAAGGAAGAGGAAAAAGAGAGAAGCTTGTTTATATTCGAAAAATTCAGGGGAGCACCAGGAGATGAGAGAGTATTCCAGAGCAACGCCCACGTACGTTAGGGTTAGGATGGTGAGGGTGTGTAGAGGGCTCAGCCTGCTGTATATCTGGGACTAGGTGGAGGCTCAGTGTGATCTCTGTGTGAGGCCGTACGTCGCAGTAGAGACGCAGAGAGGGATGCGTATGAAGGGAAGGTAGAGAGACGATGATGAGAAAGAAGGAGAGGGCATTAGTCTTGAAAATCCTCCAACCAACCAACCCTCTCCAAAAATGAAAACAAGAGCAGAACATGAGATGATGCGCAAAGAACGTATCCTTCCCGCTCTCCCATCGATAATTCCCTCTCAGCAAGGCTGGCAGCATAGAAAGGGATAGAAGATGCTTCTAATGAGCAGGGGATGCAGGGGGGGAGGGAGGAGGAGGGATAGGTGGATCACCAATGATGTCTTTGTTTGTTATTGGGCAGGAAAAAAAAGGGGATGGAGAAGAAAAAAAATATCAGCACAGAGAGGAACACCCCCCTCCCCCCACATACACACCCCACACAAAAGGAAGAAAACGTACAAGGAAGTACAACGAGTGCGGATGCATAGGAGTGATAGAAAGATCGAAGGTGCGGAAGAGGAGGCGGGGGCGAGGACGACGGGGGGGGGGGGGGGAAGGGGGCAATCAGGCAGCTTCCCATCCAAAGCAAGAGGAAGAGGACGAGGGGGCGAAGGAACCGCAGCAGCCATCCCATCACCTTCACCCGCACATGTACAGATACATAGATGTATATATACCTCTGATCCTTGTTTGATGAAAGGTCAAGCGCGAACTGCTAAGAATCTCTCCTTCCTCCACCCTACCCCCACCCCACCCCGATATCTTTCTCCTCTTCCCTCGACTCTCATCGATCGTGTTCAACGTTACTTCCTCTATAAAAGGGTAGCGCGTGCATCCGTGTCCACCTGTATGAGGAGTTCGATCGCATCCTCGTCACACCACCACCACCCCTCACACACACACACACACACAGCGCATCCAACGTCAGTTCTAGCGCCTATTTGTGTGTGTGGGGGGGGGGACCACCTCAACTCCTCTTAACGAAAAATTTTTAACAATAGAAATGTACTTCACAGGCGAGAAAGATCAACACGAGTCATCTTAAAGTGGTGCAACGGCGTTTCGGCACCCCCTCACAGCCCTCAACTTCCAGAGCTCTCTCTCTCTCTCGCTCTCGCTCAGACAGACAGACAGAGGCCTCAAAAATCTGCGACAGTATCCACATTCCATTCCGGGTCATCCGGCACCCACGAATCTTCGCTGCTGGAACGGAAGTACTTCAGTTCCAAGGGATCATGGAAGAAAGCATCGTGCGGGACTGCCTTACCCGCTGCAATCGCGGCCTGCCATGCCGCCTCGTTCTCCTCTGCTGCCTTTAGCCGCCGCACGCCCGCCGCCTTGGCCTCCATCAAGTCCCTCGTGGGGGTATCGAAGCGGGGATGGGCGTTGGCGTGGCCGAGGGGGGCCTGGTGGTACACGAGGGGCTCCACTGAAAAGAGACCGCCACAGATGAAGAGGCCCGAGTTGTGGTGGTCCTTATAATACGGCCACACAGCCGGCACCCCGTCCGCCAACGTCGAGGCACAACTCGTCAAGTACGGGCGCACCCGACTCATGCCGATCATCCACTTGCGTGTGGGGGCGGGAGGCGGAGGCGGAGGCGGGGTCGGGACAACGTCAGCAGTCGTGAAGGAAGGCATCTGCCCTGCCGTGTTCACATTCGCAGTCGCTGATGCCCCCATGAGAGCATTCGGGGTGCTTGGGGCAGCAGATGGCTTCGAGGAGGGGGTTGCGAGGGTGGCGGTGGCGGCGGTGGCCCCCACGGCCACGCCAACGACGGGCGCGGTGCTGCCACTGGGCGTGGCCACGGTGGTCCTACTGGGGGTGCCAGGGATAGAAAGCGTCTTGAGCGGAAGAGACGTGGAGCTGGGGGCAGCGGCAGAAGGAGATGTGCTATTGGCGCGTGCCTCCTCCGACGCACTTGGCGTGGCCACCGACAGATTCGCGACGGCCGGTGGGGACCTGCGTCGCTCAGAAGTGGCGGTGGCCGAGGTGGGCTTCGCGGATAGCTCCCCATGGATGACTGCGGCTGCTACGGCAGTTCCGCTACTGGCGCTGGGGGTGGAGCCATTGCGGGCGTCGCCCCCCGTGGGCCGGGTAACGGGAGGTGCCGCGGAACCTTCACCTATGGTGGCGGGCGCGGAGTCGTTCGGTTGCCCGAGGGAAACCGAAGGGGCCCGCACAGCCGCCGCCACCGGGGTGCTATGTAAGTCTTCCTTCATGGGTGGATCAGCACGACTCGCTGGAGTTGCAACTGTTGCAGCAGGCGGGGCGGGGGCGACAACGGTCACAGCCGGGGCCTCTGATGCCTCTCGCGCCGGAGACGGCGCCACGGGCGGGGGGGGTGGCGATGCCGGTAGTGGTGGAGGCGGTGGTAGGGCCACTGTCCCGGGCGCCGCCCCCTCCTTCTTCAAAGCAGCAGCAGCAGCAGCTTTCTCCTCCTCCTCTAACCTACGTCGACCGAACTTGGCGAGCGCCTTCTCCAACATCTCCTGATGCCGCTTGTCACTTTTCGGGTAGGTAGCCAACGCCTTGATGAGCATTGCCTGAAGTACATGCTGGTCCTCCCGATCGACGAGCTGTCCGCCAAGGCTGAGGGCAGCATTCATCAACTCCACCATGATGTTGGCTAACGTTGGAGTGATGTCCTCCTTGCCATCTTTCCGCTTGTTTTGCTTTTTGGTGCCTCCTCCGTTGTGACCACTAGTACTCCCCTTGGCCGTGTTGTTGCCGCTGCCGGCCGCACTGCCCGCAGTGGCTCCTTTGCTCTGCGTTAGGTAAGCGTAAGCTCCGAGGACGTACCCGTCAACTGGCTTTTTCATGGTCTTCAGAAGTTGAACGAAGACATCCTGATCGCCAGCTAAGACGGCGGCGTAGGCGAGCAGTTGCCCTACACGGCGCGCACATGTGCTCGGTGGATGCCGCATCATGTGCAGCGCACACTGAACCGTGTCGATGATATGTGGATTGCTAATGGTAAAGGAGAGGAGGTCCGTGTCACTCGCCTCATCCAGCTTGGCCGCGATGGGGCGGCTCTGTTCGAGTACCTGCGTTACCTCATCAAATTGATTCTGAGGTGGATGTACGTAGTCCCAGTGGCATCGCGGCCCTTCGCACGGGCGGTCCCGCTTGAAATTAATCTTTCCCTTCACAAAACTGCAGCACCAGGTGTCCGGATACCCGTTTAAGGGGCAGTTGGAGCCACCGATGCAGACCCGGTGCAACTGATGCTCGCACGGGTGTCCAAAACTGAATAACTGCATCGACATGTTTGTTGGGGGGGAAGGAGGAGGAGTCCTTCTCCCTCTCTCTCTCTGCCTTCCCTCGGCTCACTCCTTCACGTTCCTTCGATCTGTCTGAAATTACCGTCTTGCCATACACGCTTTTTCAAGCCTCTCTCTCTCCAGTCAGACCCTCACACATATATATATGGAGCTATTACACAAAAATCAAGTTCGAACGGTGCTGTCTATCGCAAGCCCTGTCCTGTATCCACACACACACACACAAAAAGGGGCTCGCGATGGAGAGGGAATGCTACGATGTGAAAGTTTTTCCAGAGTGAATTCCACTGAAGAAATATATATTTATATGTATATGTAGTTATGCAAGGATGGTTGTATAGGTATAGAGAGAGAGAGGGAGTGCGAGGGGAGAGGAGATAAGAGGGGAGAGGCAGAGAGGTTAAAAAGGTGAGGGAGGGCTGAAGTGAAGCAACTCTGCGCGCATGAAAGGAGCTCCGCTTTCTTACTATCATTTTAATCCTTCAAAGGTGCGAATAGGAGGGGGGGTAGAGGTTGAATAGCATGTTGAGAACAGAAAAGGTGGGGAGAGGGGAAGATGTCAGCGGGTTACGCCCTAACCACAACGCATGACTTCTGCCTTCTCTCTTAGAGAGAAACAAAGGGGGAGAGGGCGTACAGCTGTGCACCCCAGCGGGGGCTTTTTTCTCTTTCTTTTTACACCACCCTCAAGGCACTCTACGAGAGAGGGGAAAAAGGAAAAAAGGGACACGATAGAAAGGAAGAAAGATGGCACACCGATCGCCCGACCAGACGTAACTGGTGACGCATCTCGTTCCCTCCTGCCGCCTCACTTTACCCACGCTGGCACCGCCCGCCTCTGTTTCGTCTTGGGATTGTCCTTCAGACGCCTCAGTCCCACTCACTCACCGATCCCCACTGCGACATGCACACCAACCACCTCCCTCTCAGCCGATCAACGCGCAAAAGAGATGGGCGAAGAATGGGCGGAAGAGAAAAAACTCCGGAAGACTATTTTCCAAAAAGAAGGGAGAGGGAGGGACATGGCGCATGCAGCTATGCTGTCGTTGCTGATGTTCTCCCTTAGCTTTTTTTCCAGGCAAACAATTCTTGATGAAGCGTTCGAGGACGCACCGACATCGGCGCCTGCGGAGACCAATCGGTTCAACGAGGCGGGAAGTGGAAGAAGAAGAGGGGACAGAGAAACTGGACGGCGCAGCTGGCGAGTGGCAGGGACTGACTCTCCCTCCACTTCCTCAGCTCCGCCCTCCATCCCTTCCCCCACCCGCACACGCATAATAGAAAGAGAAAGGAAAGCAATGTTAGCACACACTCACACGCACACACACCTGCGAGCGAGACACCGAGCAAAGGAGAGAGGACAAGGAATGGGTATCAGAAGTCACAGCAGCGCCCGTTCACCTCCCAGTCCCCGTAGCGAGTGGGGTCTGGCTGCGAACTGCCGATCACACGGCCCGTCTCTTCATCCACCACGTTCGTGGGAATCGCCCCAGCCTGCTTGTTAAATAATGCTTCGGCCGAACCGAGCGAGCTGGTGAACCGCCGCACATCATCGTCCGACATACGCTGCGGGCGAAACGCGGGGTCTGGCCGACCGAGGATGGCGAGCCGGTGCGCCAGGTATTGTTTGTCCTTGATCGCCGAGACAAATGCGTCTCCCTCGGCCCCAATCCAGCGGGGTGCACAACGGCGCAGCATCCTGTTGTCGAGGAGAGAAAAAGAGGGAGGGAGAAAGGAGGGTTACCGATTTGTGTCAGCGGTGGTTTTGCTCTCTGCCTCTGCGCCTCTTGTTGGAGAAAAATAAAGAAGAAGCGGGACATTATGAATAAATACATAGGTTATTATTATGAGACGCGTAAAGCGGGAAAGGGGCAAATCGTAAGAAAAAGAGGGGGAGACAGAGAGAGAGAGAGAGCAGGGAGAAAGGGAGAGGAAGATGCGGGTGGGGACGTGGAGAAGAAAACACACGAGCTCCACAGCTGATTTTATGTTTTTGTATTTCAGTGCGGAAGTGGAGCGACGAGAAGATGTCGTTGGAGCTTTTCTTCTGCTCTTGTGTAGGTGAGTGTGTGGGTGTGAGCTCCTTTCCCCAGGATACATTGCCGGAACCTTATCTGGTGGATACGGAAGGACAAGAAGCGAAACGAGGAGGGAGAAGCTGGAAGAACATCCTTTCATCCCGCTACTTCCCTTTCCTCACATCCACCCCTATTTTTTTTCCTTGCCCTCGTCGTTCTCAGGGAGAGCAAAGTGATATGCTGAAGTATGCCTCTGCCTCTCTCTCTCTCTCAGCGTAAAGGTATATAGGTATATAAGTATCTACGCCCGCACCCCGAGAGGAAGGGGCAATAAGAGAGGGGAAAGAGAGGAAAAAACAGCGAGGAAAGCACATGAAAAAATGCTGAAAAGAACAGCGCGAGAGACGTGAAGGAATAAGAAAAGAGAAAAAAAAAGTGCGCTATACTGAGGTTACACACATACACAAGAAAAAGAAAAAAGACACGAACCCGTACATACACAAGTGCAACCTCACGTGTATTCTCTCATCATCAGGAAAAAGAAGCCCCTCCCCCCCCCCCTCCTCTTTCCTTCTCTCAACGCCGTGTCTCCATCGAAACTGCACTTATATAGATTTATGTATGTAGATGTAAATATATATATATATGGGCACGTGTATTCATGAAGAACCCGTCATGCTGATCTATGTCAACGGCAAAAAACCATGCGCGGGAAGCAGAGCCGAAACAAGTGGGGAGATATGGACATTCGAAGGCGATAAGTGAGGAGAAACATAGACGAAAAAAAAAGATTACGGTAGGGCTCCGCTACTTTATCCAAAAGGGGAAAGAAGGCGGAGGGAGGTGTACGAGCTTAAGTGTGATGTTCACATCAGTTGGAAACTCTATTATCAGGAAAGAAGAGAAGAAGGAGGGGCACACACACAGAGGGAGAGAGAGAGAGAGAGAAAGACGGCCGTAGACGGTGAAAAGAAGAAGGGAAGAAAGGAGGGGGAGGTGCAATCCTCACCTATCCCTCCTTTCTTCCTCTCCCCAGCCTCTCCTGAAGGGAGAAGGAGAAGCAACTCGAGAAGTCCGCCTCACCAAGTGGAACGCGATGGCAAAAAAAAAGAAATACGGCAAAAACAAGAGTGGAAACAGGAGAGAAGTTGGGAAACGAAAGAGTGAAAAGGGAAGCGCGGGAAGCGGGGGAATCGGGGGGCGGGAGCCTCAAACCCCAAAAAAGTGGACTAAAAAATGGGGGAGAAGCAACAAGGGAGGAGGAGGACGGCGAATGAGAAGGAGAAGCGTGGATTGCAGCGAAGAGTATAGGAGGGAGGGGGGGAGGGCGAACCACGAACCGACGTCCATCGAAATCACAAGCGCCGACATTCGATGGGTGAGAAGAGAGAGAGAGAGGGGGGGGAGAGGGAGATGACGAAACGCATGTGTGCACAAGAGTGAAATAACCGCCCACTTCTTTGAGGGAGGGAGGGGAAAGCGGAAGAAAAGAAGGGCAAAGCACTGTGAATATATATATATATATATATTCGAGAGTGGTGGTGGTAATGCAACGGTGTTGCAAGAAGCGGAATAAAAAAGTTAATCTCCCTCTTCTCTACACACATTTCCTCTTCTCTCTCTCTCTCTCTGCCCCTTATTAACCGCACCTCCCACATAGCGAAGAGGGCACCACATGCACATGTAAATTGGAGAGAAGCGAATGGAGCCCGCGCCCACGCAAAAAGGACGCAGAGAGAGAAAAGATGAGAGAGAGAGAGAAAGCAAGAGTGCTGTGTGAAGGTGTACAGAGGCTTATCGAGATGGAGAGAGAAAATCAGGAGGAGAGTTTAGAGCGAGAGAAAAAAGAGCTGGTGAGGCACATAGACATAAAAACAAATCCAAAAAAGGGAGCGTTATGGACGCTCTCCCCCTTTTCCCCCCTCCCCATCCCTCTGCAGCAAAAAAAAAAGAGGGAGAGAGAAAACGAAAGCGAAAATGGGAAAATTACCCCCAAGAAGGGGGAGAAACCATCGGGGGGGGGGGCAGGAAGGAAAGAAGAGGAAGTAAGGTCGCTCACCGCGGTCCCCGTGTGAAAAGAAAGTAGAGGGAGAGAAAGAGAAAGGGAGGAGGACTCGTTGTACCGCGTGACGCCCTCCTCTAGTTTTTTCCCCTCCACCCCCACCCCTAACCCTTCCATCCCATCACCACACCGCCCATGCAGAGCATTAAAGGAAAAGCGAAGGACGAAGAGCGGGAGAGACAGTGAGACGATAGGAGGGGGAAAGGGATTAACGCAACCCGCGTTGCTGCTGCTCCCACACACACATACGCACACGCAAACACACACTCTCTCCTCACGAGCCTCGTTTCACATCCCTTCCCCGAGTTTCGTACAGATCTCAGCGCATATGTACTTCTCCTCCCCTCGCCCCACTCTGTCTCTTCCTCTCCCCCTCTCACCTACTGCCGCATCTTCATCAGTACGGCTCCCCCAGGACTTCCACCCCCACTCGCAGGCACCCCCGGACGAGGAAGCCGTCCTGCTCCAGCGTGAAGCGATTGATGAAGCGCAGTGGGCCCCATCCCTTACCTATGAACTCCTCCTTCCAGTCCTGCACCTCGTGCAGGACGTCCCGTGACGGGTCCGCGTTGTACAAGGCAATGCGAAAGTCAATACGGTGCTCGTGGCCCGACGCAAACAGGAACACACCGCACGGCTCCCACGTAGCAGAGGTGTTGATGCCAAGGTACCACTGCAAGCCATGGGAAACGAAGGGGCGGCTGTAGCACGGCGCCTTGAGAGAAGTAAATGCCGGTACTATCCACAAGTGACGGTCCCCCATCATCTCCTCCCACTCGCCCTCTTCGCAGCGGGTTCGGCAACGGCATCGCATCCCAGTGCTTCCCAGCAGGGGGTACGCGGGGGGAGGAGGAGGAGGAGGAGGAGGAGCGACGGAAGGTGGCAGCCGCCAAGTAGTCGTAGCTGGGAGTGGAGTAGGAGAGGTTGTGGATGACGCAGCAGAGTACTGCGAAGATGCGGTTCGCGTTAGCATGGCTCCGGTAGGTTGTGGTGAGATGCCGCCATACTCGCCAGAGGAACGTAGAACGAGGTGCTGAACCCTCTCTGCCCTCAGATGCGGGGGCGAGACCGTAGCGGCAAGACTCGGGTGCTGTGATGGGTTAAGTTGGGAAAGATGTGGCGGTGTCGAGAAAGGAGCAGCGTACTCCGCCGGACGTGAGGCACCGTAACGAGAGGAGCGTGTGGCTTGAAGAGGTGATAACCCTCCCTGAGAAGCATCCTCCATTCCAAGAGCAGCGTTCACTGCCGCCGCCGGGCTCGCCAGCATGCGCTCCGCCATTGTGGTGGGCCTCGCTACACGGAGGGGCTGTCCTATTCCACTCACCGTGGCGCCCTCTATTCTCCTCGAGGCGCCGTTTAAAGCACAACGCTGCCACAGCACCTCTACTTCCTCCTGCAGCACTCGATGTTGCCTAGTAGAATCCTCCAGAGCGCGCGAGACGAGGAGAAGGTGCTCCGCGGTGCACTGCATAAAGTGCGCTGCCATCTTTCCTCGTGGCAGCTTGACGTTGCAGCCTTGCGGGGCAAAAGAACACATGATGACAACATGCGGACACTGGTGAAGGTGCGCGGCTGCATCAGATACACAGCCCACCCACTTACATCGCGGCTCCGCCTTTTCTGCTGGTGTCCCGGGGGTTGCTGCCCCTACACTCACGTCAATCGCCAAGTTGGATGCCTTCTCTTCCTCATCACCTTTCCCCACCGTTCTACCCTCGCACGCCGTGCCAGCCGTCGCTAACCCGAGGAGCTCTAGCTGCAACTCGTAGGAAAGGGACCCGGGACAGCGACAGCGTAGCCCATTGATCTGCCGCTGCGCACGCGAGTCCGTGTGTAGAAGTTCTACCTGTATGGGGGATCGATCAGTCGGGCAGAGTGGTGGGGACGTCACGCTCATCTGCATCCACACCTGAAGACAGCGACGGCAAAAAAGGTGACCGCAGAGGGTTGCGGTAGGCTGATAACACACAGACATACACACATGGCATATCAGATCATCCGGCGGGGATCGAGAGTCGACGATGACGATACCCTCCTCCATCTCATGCGTGAGCAACGCGCCGATGCCCCTATCCAGCGGCTCTTCCAGAAATGGATCCATCACCGAAGCGGCAGCACGACCTGCGGCTGTGGTCATGTCGTTGACGTCGATGACGGGGGTTAAAGGTGTCGCTGGCTCCGCAGTGAGGTCACGGTTGTGACTCGTGTCGTTCTGAGATCCAGGCGTCAGCTTCGCTGACGAGGGCGGTGGCCCCCGTAGCCCTCCACTCTCGACATTAGTCACGCATGACAAACCTGTCCGCACCTCCGCCGAAGGCTCCTTCATCGGCGGTATCGCAGCAGCAGCAGCAGCACTTCGCTGCCGCAGCGGCGCGGTATTCGAGTTGGGAGGATCGCAGATACCGTCGTCTACACCCCGGGAACCACGTAGTGGGACTGCGTGCGCGACCACTCCCGATCCCCGGCGTACCGAGGGGGTTCCTGCTGACACCGCTGCCGAAGGAGAGCAGGTCTGCGGAGAATCTACGGTGATGGCGCCGCGGCTAGTCTGGGGACAGGAGCGTGACCGCCATTTGAGTTTGCTCGTGGCTACTCCGAGACACTTCGGTGACAGCGGTGGTGGTAGCGGTGGGAGAGCCACCATCTGCTGCGGATGATGGTCCTGTTGGAGGGCTGGTGCGAGGTGCTCCCCGTGCGAAGATAACTCTGCTGCAACTTTGGTGGACGGAGGCTCGTGCCCCACTTTGGGACGGGCAGAGGGCTGACGTAGGTGCAGGGATGCGGCAGCACCACTCGACGTCGCCTCATCCGTTCTCGATCCCCGGCGCCCTGCTGCGGGCGTATCGGCAGAAGGTGGCACCGTTGCCAGACCTGCGTTCATCTCTGTGCGGCGGTGCCCCTCCCATTGTGCAAACCTGTGTCCAAAGGTGTGGGGTTGGGAGGTGCGATGGCTAGCAGCCGGAGTACCTGTTTGGGCTGCAAAGAAAGATGCGGGGCGGGACACGCCGCCATCGCCACAGCGGTAGCTGTTCAGACCGTGAAGAGCATTCTGAGGTTTTGGTTGAGAGGAGCTGGTGAGAGGGCTTTTGCGCAGGGCATCGGGTGTTTCGGAGGTCCAGTAATAACAGCTGGACGAGGGCGAGGACACCGGGGCATCATCAGGAGGCATCTCTGTCTTTGCCACCTCCAAAGTAGACGAAGCGAGGATTGCCACTCTGTTTTCTCTGGTTTCACTTTGGTAGCTCATGGAGCTGCTGTCTCTGCTGCCATCTGTGCTCATGACGGCTTTGCGGTCCGACACATCGGGCGCAGGCTGCGCTACCACTGTCGTGATGCCTTCACCAACCTCCCTCGCTTGGCCATCTTCACAGCGCAGCACTGGCGACGGACCCGAGCTGTGCATCTAGGAAGCGGAAGGGAGAGGAAAATACGATATAAGAGCGAGCCAAGAAATGGGGGGGGGGGCGGAGGAGCCTCCAGCTAAAGTTGTCAGCGGCGATTGCTCAATAACCACGCCTCAGATTCCAAAAATGTGGAGAGTGAAGGAGAGAGGCGGTCGAGGTGACGCCGTACCGAAGCGGTCTGAGAAAACGAGAGCGCCTTCTTGTTCGATTAGAGAGGCTACAAGAATGTCGCCGCGGTGACCGGATTTTTCGCCCACCCCCTTTCCTGCCTTCTTCCCTTTCGCTCCTTCTCCCTGATACGGGATCGCAGCAGTATCGTCCAGCTCCCTATATCATTTGTCTTGTCCCTGGAAGGGACGCAAAGAAAGAGGAAATTGCCGAGAGGGGGGAGGGAAGAGAAAGGCGAGCTAAGAGAAGGGAGAGTTTGGGTGAGAAACTGAAGGATCAGGCGATGCGATAAAGACGGAAGACGGGAAAGGATGGGGAAGAAGAACGTGGGCTACACCTCCACTTTGTGAGAGCTGCGATAATCGGTGACGTGGGGGAAAGGCCAGGTAAGAGCTCCTGCTTCTCTCACACCTCTGAAGCCTCGCTTCTATTCTTTTTCTTCCCAAAAGTGGCAGAAAGGGCGCCTGTGCTTCAGAGCATACGAGAAAAGGGACGAAGGAGCGTGTCTCGGTGTGCGTATAGAGAGGCGTGCTGGGATGTGTGTATATACGTGTATATATATATGGAGACGTGAGGGCCGAGAATCACCGCTTGCGAAGCCTTGGAAGGAAAGAGAGAGGGGGGAGAAGGAAAGAGGAAGACAGTTAGCGAAAAAGTAGCCAGAAAGCGTCCTACATTGCCACTTCTTAATATTTTCCCTCTGGTAAATCCCATCCTCAACTCCCACAAAAAAAAAAGAGGGAAGGGGGGGCAGTGGTGTGGGAGTGGCCTATCTCAAAAGAAGCCGAATGGAAGCATTGAGAGAGAGAAAGGGGGGGAAGAGAAGCCGCCGAAGCAGCAGCAGCAGCAGAAGGCACTGGTTAAAGGCGATTTTTTATCCCCTTCCATTGTCTTCTCCCACTGCCAGTAACATACCGACATATGTATAAATTGCTGCAAAAGTATGTTATGCAAACACGCATGTGCCTCCGTAGGGATGTGTAATGGCCACTCAGCGACAGAGAGGCAGTAAGAAAGAGAGAAAGTAGCGTTTTAGATCCTCTGCTTTCTTTAGTACTTCACTAGTGCCCCGCTATCCCTCGCTCGCTCTCGCTCTCTGTCATCTTCCCTTTCTTTCTGACTTTTTTTTCGCATGGCACTCGTCACAGAAGCCCCATTTCCCTCTCTTCCTTTGCACCTCCCCAATTCACAACTGCCATCCACTTAAAGCAAGGCTGCAGACACACTTGGCCGCACAAACGCTAAACTCACAAGCCGAAATGTTTTTGATAACCTTTGAGGGAGGATGGGGGGGGGTCAGAAGGAAAGCGATAGCCTCGAGCATGTGGATTACGCGCGTGCATGCGCATGGGTGTGCGTATGTGTGCGCGCCAAACCATCGTGGGTGTTTTGCGGGGGGAGAGATGAGAAGGAAAGGAAAGCAGTGCCTGCAAAGATCGAGCTCGGCAGCCCCTTCCTTTTGTCCTCTTCTTTTCTGACTGCAGGAGCATCATCCTCACTTCACCGAAGAAATGAAGGCGCCCGCTGTCAGCTCCTTCCGCATAGCATGTGGTATGAGAGAGATGGCCATGGCTTTGCCATCGCGCAGCCCCGCCAACAACATGGACGGGCTAAAAACGAGATCTTCGATGGCACTGCGGGGATGGAGGAGTGGCGCCACTTGCATGCAGGTCGCCTCACTCAGCACCGTCTCCTCGGGCAGCTGTGCCACATACGCGCTGCCGGAAGCGGGTGCCCTCACATCCTCCGCGTGATTCCCCTCTGCGCTGGCCCACGATGAGAGAGGTGCGCTCCGGCCGATCTGCGACGCGCGAGTAGCACTGCGGTGCTTGGCAGTACCTCCACGCTTGCCACAGCTCCTATTCTCTCCATCGCCAGTAGAAGCGGATGGTGAATAGTATACGTACGGGCTCTCTCCAAGGTGCTGTATGCGTCGCTGCGCTGCCACTATCGCCGCCGCAATCTCGCGGACATGCAGTAACAGCACCAGCCCGTGAGATGTGCCCAAGGCGACCAACGGGTCGTAGGTGCTACGCGCCACACAGGTGACGTACACGTCCGGGGTGGCTGCTACCGTGCGGGTAGTGGGAGAAACTGTCGCGCTGGCGCCGCCGCATTCCGCCCCGAGAGACAACCCCCGTCGCGAACGCAGCACCGTCGTGACGGGCACCGTGCCAAGCATCGCTAAACTGCCAGTGACGACCGCGTAAGAAGCCAAAAGGCCCTCCTTCGACACCACAAGTACGGCTCGCAAAGAGGTGAGGTAGACCGCGTAGGCGGGGATGAAGGGTAGAGCACACCGCACCGTGACGGCCCCAGCGTCTAAAGTAGTATCCAGCAGCAGAACCTCCCCCACCAACTCCTCCGCGCCAACCTCCACGCGGCGGTTCCCACGCTCGTACCCGTGTGGCTCCTTCGTCACGCCCACCACCACCAGCACTGAGCTGCGGTCGCCGCAGAATACGCAGGCGCAAATACCAAAGGGTTCAAATAGCCGTGGAAACACGAAAGCCGGTGCGCCATCCACGGCTGACGCGGCAAAGCGCCACCCGGCCACGGACCCATCCGAAAGCCCCACCGCGATGAGGTAACCGTTGGGGGAGAAACACGCGGGGGTGACGGGATACGGCTCGCTGCCCAGCGTTGCCCCGGGCCAGGAAGCCAGCGGCGGAAGCGAAGCGCCGTGGCGGGGTGAGAGCATCGCACGTTCCTCCCTCTCCCCCCCTGAGTCTCCTCTCCCTTCGACGGCGGTGCGGCGTCTTCCCACACAGGAGAAACTCGCCAGACATTCCTGAGAGGCGAAGGGATAGAGGTCGAGATGGCCATCCCGGTGACGAGAGAGGAAGAAAGGGAGATGAGGGTGACTCGACGGCATCCCGTTGGCGGCCATGGCGCAGTGCGGCCGACGCTCCAGCGCGCTTGCCAACCGCAGCACTGCGCTCATAGACGGCGAGAGCGGCGACGATGATGACGACGCCGCGGCCGCGTGTTCTTTCGCGAGTCGGAGTTGTTCCTGCTGAGCTGTCAAGCCTAGCGTGAAAGCAGCGGTCGCCAGGTTGCGCTCGGTCGTCTGGCTCCACAGTGCCTCCTCATTATCCCCGGCAAGGAGCTCCCGAAAGCCATGCCCCACTCCCGTGCCGGCTTCGGTGGTCCACACAACACTGTCACAGCTAGACGCATCGAAGCGAATCCCTGTCACCGCGTGGGGATGCTGGGTGAGAATGAGACGATCGATGCGGAAGAGGCGATTATCGCTGCCGCGGCAGGGGCGGCCCCGGTTCAGAGTCTCCGTCAGCAGCAGCGACCGCAGGAGCGCATGTGTGTGATGACGCCGCATCCAGGCCAGGTGCAAATACGCAAGAGCTGGGCACATCGTATCATCTGGCGTAAAGGACGGCGGCGGTGGTGTTGGTGGTGGCGGTGGCGATGACGACGATGATGTTGACAGAGGTGGCGGTAAGTGCTGTGGGATTTGTGTCTGGAGCGGAGAGCCAGCACACAGTGGCGGTGGTGGCGACGCAGTCCTGAGAGAAAAGGGAAAGCGACTCCACGATGGAAGATTCGTGCTGCGGTTGTGACGGGCGACCTCGTTGGCTGCGGAGGTGAAGCAGCGCCCGCAACTTTCGTCAGCCGTCGTCTCTACCGGGCACATCATACGCTGCAGCAACTCTGCTGCCAGCGGATGCCGACTGGTCGACTGGCGTAGCAGTCCAAGTGCTGCACGGGTGGTGATACTGAGCGGGCGGCATTGGGCAAGGCCCAAGGAAGGCAGAGTCCAGAACACTTCCAGCTGCGTCGTGCAGAGCTCCATCATCATCAATGTGTTGTCCTTCAGCCACGTTGCCGCACAGAGCGTGGAGTCCTCCTGCAGCGGAAGCGGCGGTGGAGTGCAAGTGCTGTGGCGCTGTCCAACAGGACTCTCGCGCACCGAAGCAAGCACAGCATCACTGCTGCTGTGGGGCAGACTGACGGTGGTCGTCGCAGCGCAAGGGGGCGCCCCGATAGTTGCCCATAACACGGCTCGAATGAGCGTGATCACCTGGCGCACCTCCAAAAATATACCGTTCGGGTCGGTCAACGGCCCTGGGGCGTGCTGTGGCTGAGCTGTGTAGAGCCGCGCCATGCACACCTCCGAAAGCGCACTCCACTGCAGTGTCACGTCCAGCATCAGCGCGCACAGCAGAAGGCGCCGCTGGTGTAGCGACACATGCACCGACATAGGAAGCGGATCGGAATACAAAATCCCGGCATCGATGGCGCGCTGCGTGGTCGGCGTAGTGGCATCCCGGTCGAATTCGGTTTGAATCAGCTTGCGCAGATGTTCCGCCAACCGCAGTTGGAGCTGCGCCTGACAGCACGAGAGCAGCAACGCCACTTGTGCTGGGTAGTTCATGTGGAATGGCACTGCGTCGCCGGAGGTGACCGCTGGAGAGCTCCCATTACTGCCGTCGCCGTGTCGATGGCGGCTACTCCAACCCATCCCAGCGGCGCACGAAGCACCCGGCGAAGCTGCTGCACGCCCATCCATTGCAACCGACACCACCTCTTCTTCCTCTGCAGCAGCAGCAGCGGCGGCGAGCAGCGCATCGAATATGCTTTGATGCACCGCATCCACATCCGAGGCGCCGCTGCTGTCTCGCAGTGCACTGTCGTCTTCATCTGTCTTCGCATCTGTGTTTGCGCTGGAAGCCGTGGCAGCGGCGGCGAAACCCCACACTCGCCCTTTCATCAGCCCTTCCCCACCCCTCGCTGACGGCCGCCTGGCAGCAGTGTCTCTGCCAAGGCGCTGCTCATCTACATGGCACGTCTCCCCTTCGATATCGCGCATGTACAGCCCCAAAAGTCCAATGAAGGCGAGAGCTACCTGATGCAAAGGCGACATGGCCGTCCCGGATGCTCGTTGTGGTGCCTTCGCTGTCCTCGCCATTCCCTGCAGTCCCGCCTGCGCTGCCGCCACCAGAACCTCATCGGTAGAGACCGGCATCCGCAGTAGCGCCAACAACATCACATAGTTTGCCCCTGCTAGCGCAGTCTTACTCAGCACAAAGTGGAGCATGGGAGCACACACACGGCACCAGCCCTCTTCCTCCTCGTCCATCCCAGTGATCGGACACGTAGGTGCCGAGCGAAGGGCCCCATCGGCGGGGGCACGCATTGCCTCCGTCGCCACCTCTTTCGAACGGGTATGTGCCGCTGGAGAGCATGCCAACGTGGAAACTTCGGCTTTTCGCTGCATCTCCCTTCCCTGCGGCTGGGCATCCTTTGCGGCGTCTTTGTGTGCTTGCATGAGTATGTCGAGAAGAGTTGCGAACACATCGCGGACTGACGAAGAGGGAGCAGCCGACCTAGATGGGATCCACGCTGGAGGAGCCCATCCTTTGGCGCCTGATCGCACCTCTGCCATACATACACCACTTCGTAACGCATCCCCAGCGACACCAGAGGACGCCATCGGTGCCACCAGAGACGTTGCAGTAAGCGACAGCAGCGCACATCGGAGTATCGCCCCCTCTGAGAAGCGTTCGACCGGATCCTCGCTGACGACTGTCCGAGAGGATGACGGAGGCGATGGGCCCACTCCAAATTGCGTGTACGCGTACCGCACCTCCGCCTCCACCATCGCCACGGACGCGCTAGAGAGGCGGAAAGGGCGAGGAAGAGGACCTTGGTGTTCCGTTGGTGCGCTACACGCATCTTGTGAAAGAGACGCCTTTCCTTCCCCGCCAGATGTGCGGTCGAGAACCTGCTCCACCGGAATAATGGGGTTGGCCTCTTCATCGTCGCTGTCGAACCCGCGGAAGACAAGGGTACCGGTATCGAAGTCTGCTGTGATGATCGGCGCTGGTGGTGGTGCGAACGGACGAAGCGCCGCGCACGGTACACGTGCAGCACCATTGCCACACCCAGCAGCTGGTAGCTCCGCATCTCCGCCGCGGACACTGAGCTGGGCATGCGGCACAGCGGCTGCCGCTGCCTGCAGCCTGCGCAGAAGAAAATCGGCCTCGTGATAATGCAGGTACCCGTTCAGACTCAGTCGATGTGCCATACAGAAGCGAGCAAGCCGAAGCAGGCAGATCACCTCATGCGGTGGCGAGAGAAAGGCCTCTCCACGATAGGCAAGCGCAGGGACACAATCTCTAGCATAGCGGAGTGCGCACAGCACCTCCGGGTGTGCAGTGCGATGGGCTGCCATGCATTGCAAGGCTTCAATACGGCGTCGCACCGTCATCTCCGGTGCGGTCAGAGGAGCAGCGTCGAGCCAACGGAGGCATGTCAGCTCCCACAGGTCCAGTGTGCCACAGCTTTCCTCTTCGGTCTTCCGCTGTGCGATGTACCACTCCAACAGCGACGCCGTCCTCGAGACTGCAGAAGCTCCTGCACCATCGGCCACTTCCTCACCTGCAGCGCGCAACACGAACAGCGCCAAGGAAGGGCTCCGGCACCGCTGCAGCAGCACCTGAACGGCACTCCGCACATCCCCAGCAAGCAGGAAGAACGCTGCTGCATATTGAGGCAAATTTTTGCTCATGGCCGCATACGCGTTAGCCGCCGCCGCGGCGCGGTGGTGCTCATCATGCGCGAAGTCACGACTGAAGAAGGCGTGAAGGCGTGGGTTATTCTGGGCTTTAGCCAACGCCGCAAGCGTGCCGACCTTCCGCGCCGTGCAGTACATTAATGCGCAGGCTGTCAGCTCCTTCGCCGTGCGGTACTGGTGGCGTCCCACCTTTTCCGCGATGGCGCGGAGGTCCGCAGTGGAGCGTAGCCAGAAAGCCACCCCGGACTGCTCCACCTGCTCCCACGACAGCTCCTGTGACGGCGCGGTGGATGTCTCAGTCGTCGAAGGGCTCACCGTCACCCCGCAGGCACCGCCTGCCCCGCCGTCTATGTAGGTGGAGCACGCCCGATCAAACAGCAGCGACACGAGCGTCGACTGAGAGTCCGACATGGCCGCCCAAAAAAAAGAGGCGGTGCCTACGGCACGGGCGGCTGTCCGCCCTACCTCAAAGAAGAGAATGGAGTGTGCGGGGATACCGATGGTGGTGGTGGTGGTATCGCTCGCTGTAGCGGCCGTCGCGTCTGTGAGGGGAAGGCGTAGGCGTCTTCTCAGGCCCATGTAGCGGCTGTAGAAGAGGTGCCGCGCCGCGGCCTCATCCACACTGCGGCTCAGCGGAAGAGTATCCCGAAGAGCTTCCAGAATGCACAACAACGCTAGCTGCTCCTGACCCTGCAGGCCACCCAGTGTCACCTGCGGAAGCAGCTCCGCCAGCTCCTGTAGAGAGGCATCGCAATGCGCACTGATATCGTAGAGACGAGGTGAAACGGAGGTAGTAGACCTGGTGTTGCCCTGACCACCATTGCCACTCGGGGTGGAAGGGGGCACGACTGCCGCAGGAGCACCAGGGTCGGTCTCCTGGAATGCGCTAGCGGGCATCCGGGCCGGTGTCACGCAGGGGAGCACTACTTCAAGCGGCGCTGCCCGCGCGCAATCTCGAAAGCCGCGAGCCGCCGACGAGACGCTCACGCCCCGCAGCACCGACTGGGCTGCTTGGAAGAGCATCTCGTCTTCCGCTGTGGCATCCGGAGCCGGTCCAGTGGCGGATGGCGAGAGAGCTGCCCGCACTGCATCCGCAACGGATGTCAAGACCTTCTCGAGCGCCGTCCAGCGCGCCATCCCGATGAGCTGCATGATTGCGTCGGGGTGGTACGGCGGGAGACCTGTGGCCGCAATGGCAGCAGCGCCGGCTACGGTTATCTCAGCTCCCATCGAGAGCCGCCGCCTCCGACGAAGAGGAAGTTGACGCAGATGAATATAGGAGCAATCCGACATGGCGTACAGCACGGGGCATGTGGTGGTGGTAGTGGTAGTGGCGGGGCGGCTACAGCATGATACTGCCACCTGTTCCTCTGACGTCCCCGCCCAATCGAACTCCTCCTCGTCCGCTAGGTTCACCGTCGCCATCACCGCTATTGCGTCAGTGGCGCCAATAGAACAGTGCTGGCCCTCGGGAAGTGCCTCCTTCATGTGGCTGCTGTCGTGGCATGGCGGGCGCCATGTATCATCTTGTATATAGAAGTAACCATTGCCCTCACCGGTGTCATCACTAGTGCCTCCTTCGTTCGGAAAACACCGTAGCCAACGTTCAAAGTGAGCCTCGCGGTGCCCTGCCGCTACCCTTGCAGCTGCTCCTCCTCCCCCATCTGCGGCGGGATGTCGCAGCAGTACCACCTCACCACTAGTGCCAAGGTAGAAGACGTGAACATCAGGGAATACCGCCTCATGGGAAAAGGAGGAGGGGCCAGAGGCGTAGGACGCTCCACGCGCATCCTCCTTGGCACTGCCGCTGTCAGTGCCGTGTGACGTTGCATCAGAGAGAGATTGCACGGCTGGGAAGCCGTAGAGGTACAAGACGGAGGCGGAGGATCGCTCTCCCGATGGACACCCCAAAGGAGGGGCGGTCGTCGAGGTGCTGAGTGCCGCAGTGCCAGCAAGACGACGGTCTTGGCAAAGCACACCGACCACCACATCATTGTTCACCAGCACAACACCCGCCACAGACACCACATCCGACACGCGCACCTCAGCGGGCAGGGAAAACCGCGACTGGGTCGCCCGAACACTGCTGACGTCATCCTGGAGGAAAGAGCGATGCACCTGAATCTGAGCTGAGCCGGTAGGGCCGGTGAAGACGTCCCACCGCACGACAGCTGCCTCAGCAGCTGCCCTGCAGAGCTGCTGGCCGGTGCAAAACGCGGTCCGCATGCCCAGCTCTGATATAACAGGGTGGTAGGGAGATGAGGGATCCGTCAACGTACCAGGAGACGCAAAAGGCGTCGGTTGCGGTTGTGCCAACCACCACCGTCGTTGTGTGTCCTCCGGAATTGCCACGTACGCGGCAGTGGCAGGGACGAAGGGAATATGACAGAAGCCCGTACGCACGATCCGATGCACCGGGGCCAGGCTCTCCAAGCCCTGTGGACGAAGCCATACAATCGCTGCGGCAGCACCATTATCACCTCGATCGTCCTCATCAACGAGACGAGCAGCTCCAGCGTCATCCTTGCTATCAAAACTGAGAGCCGTCCCTGCACGCAGCAGTAGCAACACATCACCGTCACCCGTCACCCAACCGCTGATGAGTATCGATGGGGCGGCAGCAGGCCTGAGAGGGGAGGAAATCATCGACGTGGCTATCTCCATCGAGAGAGGATGCTGGGGTGCTCGATGGGAGAGATCCAGCGCACCACCTCGTCGATCAAGGCCCGCGCCATCACACTTTAGGCAAGTGGCGGTGTCTGCCTCTTCGTTCTCCAGCGGGCCGTACTTGGCGGTGAGTTGCGTCAGCAGGCGTCCAGCGTCTTGTTGGGTGGCCTTCAGCAGTGCCGGCAACAATTTCAGCTTTTCTGGGCACTTCCGTGCCACGAAGGCGGCCACGTCCTTCTCTGCTGTCGTTGCCGCAGCGTTCTCATCACAGGCGCTATCGGTGAAAAGGACGGTGGTCGGCATCTCCGCTGCGTGGGACCCCTCATAAAGCGGCAATCGGGTGGCAGAAACGACATCATCATGCGGAGTCTTCTCGTTCAGCTTCGCGCCGCTGGTGCCCTGGGGATAGCTAACGGTGGGGGAGGCGTGGGAGAAACCTGGGATGCATTCCTCCGAGAGAGGGGCTATGGTGAGCACGCGGGCGTGCATGCTATTGGGCTCGACCTGAATCAGGCATACACCCCAGACAACACGTGGTGGCGCGTCTGGGGCCACGGCTTCATTGGCACTGGCGCCGACAGTCGCAGCAGCGACGGGTGGTGCAGGTCGAAGTGGGGTATCGGCGTTCTCCCTTTTCGCTTTCCGTTGACTTGGGGTGGCCACGCGGCCGCTACTGTCCGTCTCACCGGCCTCCAGGGAGGAAGGGATCACCGCCTCCGAATGCCGCTGAGGAGCACCGCCGGGTGGGGGTAGTCTTCGTTTGGGGTATCCTAACAGCCCTGCAAAAAGCCGCGCGGACAGGGACGGCGATCGAGTGCCGTCTCCACGCCGTGTCGGTGCACAAGTGATCCGCCGCGCCGCTTCCACCTCTGGCTGGGACGACACCGCTCGCAGCGATAGCAGAGGAGAACTGCCCAACGTCAAAAATGCCTCCACCCGATACACGGCGGCCGAAAGGTCGACCATGACCGCCATCAGGACGTCACTGGTGAAGCGCAGCACCATCCGATACCGTCGCGAAGCGTTGAGGAGCACCTCTACAGCACACGGCTGCTTCTCCGTATCATGCCCCAGCTCCATCGGTCGCGTGTGCCACGCTGGCAGCACTGTTACTGAAACGAGTGAGCCGTAAAGATGCAGTAGCGGCTGGAGCAGCTTCGTGCAGGCCATGCCGACAGCGCGCTGCTTTGCGAAGCTCGCATGCTTCTGGCGACCGAAGGAGTAGCTCGAGGTACGCACGGTGCCGTCACCCTCCACATGCAGGAACTCCATACGGCTTGAAATCGAATTTGCATGAGCAGAACGGGAAAAGTTGGGGACGAGGCTGGTGTGCATCTCTGACACAGCCGGTGGCAGGGAGCCGCCCCACGTCGTATCGGCGTCCGCTGCCGCCGCCGGGGGAAGCTCAGCACTGCCGGGGGTAGCCGTCGAGGTGGGGAACGTACGACTAGAGCATGGGCCCCCTGCATCGGACACAGGTGTCTCGTTGACCGCCGTCGCCGTCGACGCCGATGCGGCAGTTTTGCCTCTCGCCCGCCAGGACGGAGACAGCCCAGCGGTGGGTGGGAAAGCGGGTGTATAGGTAAGGGCAATGACACCGGCAGGTACGAGTTGTACGATATCCTCCACGCACCCACCAGAAAGACTGGCCCCACCGACCTCTTCACCTTCATATCCGCCTCGGCAAAGGCCCCAACTGCCATCGTCGTGCTCTTCCATGACATTTGTGTAGCGCCGCGTACTCGATAGTGACTGCACGGTGAAAAGCATCAAGTAGGCGGTCTCTTCTTGTGGACGCGCACAGGTGACGCAGAGGAGGGTGTGCGAAGAAACGCGGTGCCAATGCATGCTCGTTATGTGGTAGATGCCGGTAGACGTGCTGAGTCCGCGCTCGACCAGCGTCACCCACTGCTGTTTGTCCTCTGCCACCGCCACCCTCGGTGCAGCCGCGTTGGCGACGTTTGCGATACACGGGAAGGCTGTCGCGATGGTGGGTTGGGAAGTCGGAGAGAAGGCTGGGGACAGGGCGGGGCTAGAGCTGCAGCTATCACCACCTGGGTATGCCCCACCAGCCATGGCTCGGGTGCCGACCTCCGAGGATGAGTTTGTGGCGAAGAAGGAAGAGGCGGTGGATGCTGCGATGCTAAAGTGACGGCCTTCGGCGTCTCGCGGAGACGAAGATGAAACAGAGCCATCAGTGATGCCAGAAATCATGCGAGAAGGGAAGACAACTACAGTAGAGCGGCCCAGTGTGAGGGCGACGTGATGGTTGACACGGCAAACCGCCAAGTCACGATAGGCCCCCATGGAGCGCCAAACAACACAGTCCACCTGCGGCCTTGGGGTGGCTCTCCCACCCATATTTCCGGTCGCCGAACCGCCGACAGATGCCCTGCTGCTACTATTCCTGTCGTTACCTAGAGCGATCAACACTGCCTCTCCGTCCAGTACCAGACACAAACTGTGTGCACTCACGAAGTCCATCGCCCGCACTGCAGGAAAGTGAAGAGATGCATGCACTCTTATGGGGACGAACGCACCACTACCTGACGACCGCGGTACCCCCGTTCCGGCCGTTGAGTCCGAATGGGCTACAGAGGCCGCATCATACGATGCTGTTTTGCGTGGCGGCGCGACCGCACGACCAGGTCCGCGGGGCGTCGCGTGAGAAGCGGCAGATGTGGAGGGTGGGAAGGCAACTCGACGCCAACGCAGGCGTCCTGTCACACCGCACGGTTGCGGAGGAGCGCGCGTGCCACTCGAGATAGAGTGGCCCCGCAGTGGTACTGCGTTGCTGCAGCCGAGGGGAGATGCATAGGGTGCACCGAATGGAGAGCCGCCCCTGTGACCCGCTGACTGCGGCGTAACCGCTCCACCCATCGACCTGGGTGGTGGTACCGTCATCGGCGTAGACGACGCCATCTCGGTCGCCACCGTGTCCTCATCGGCCGTGGTACACCAAAATGACGATGGCTGTGTATCCCTCCACAGCTCCTCCGAGTCGTCCCACTCGAACACGAACAGGTCGGCCGTCGTTGCGACAGCCACCCGCAACGCGTCATCGGTAAAGCGGCACAGGGAGACCGCACAGACGCGAGGCTGGGGACGCGAAGATACATCGCTGGAGATGAGCGACGGACTTGACTGTGCGGCGGCGGCACGACTCTCCCTCACACAGGAGAATGCCGACGGTCGTGCAGTGGTGCCCACGTGAGCAGAGGACGGAGTGGCTGTCGTAGGAGCCAGTCCCCCTCCTCCCAACAGGAGTGGTCCACTCTGCGCCAGCACCACTCCGTTCTTCATCAACAGCAACCTATCCCCGCCTGTGATGAGAGCCGTGTAGAGATCCCCACGAGCATTCATGTAGTGGGTATCATGAGAGAACGTCTGTGGGAAGAACACCTGCGCCGCGGCCTGCGGCGAAGCATCCGTCCACGACGACATCGACTTTCTAAACGCCCACAGGCAACCGCAACTTCTCAATAAAGAAAAAAAACCATAATCGAAGCTGGGCGAAGAAAAGGCAGTCACATGAAAAAAAGAGGGATGCCCGTGCGATGACCCGATGCACCACCACCTGTGCAAGTCGACCTAAAAACACAAACACGTACGCCGGCAGGCGCCCCTTCTCCCTCTGCTTTGGTTGCCTCCCCCTTTTTACTTCCGTTCTCCTTCGAAGGTTTTTCTTTTATCGCTGACCAGACACCGACCTGAAGAACCCAAAACGCCCTCTCCTCTCCAGCCCTTCCTTTTAATGAGGCAGTAGATCCTCCGCACACGCAAACACAAAAAGTAACTGCTTTTGCTTTCGTGTGTATGTATGTGGGGGGGAGGAGAATACGTTTTGTGAGCCCTCACTCGGGTGAGCTTCTCGGTGGTACAAAGAGATGAGGAAGAAAAAGCGAGAGCAAGAGCAAGAAGAAGTAGAACCCCGTCGTGCGACGTGTACGTGGAGTGATGCGGATGAAGGAAGGACGATGGGGGAAAAAAAGAGGAGAAGATCAAACAAGCTGAGCAGCGTCAATTATGGTTTTCTTTGTTTCTGAAGGGGGAGGGGAACAACGAATATGGCACGGAAGGCAAGAGTGGGGGATAAAACGAGGAAGAGGAAAGGGCGGGAGTAGCGGTGAATGGAAAATATATAGAGAAATATGCGACACAGAGCAAACACATCGAAAAGGGGGGAGGCAGTCCTTTTAAAAGTGAGGGGAAAGGGAATGAGCCTTCCATCCACCGTCCACTTTCGCAGGGAAGAGAGAGCACCGCTCACGGAAAGCCATTCTCCCTCCGGTAACCTCTTCTCTGTTTTGTGCGTGTGAGGAGGTAAAGTGTAAGCAAAAGAAAAAGGGGGAAGAGAGAGGAAGAGACGTGGCGCGACAGCTGTCTCCATTTCACTTTCTCCCCCACCCCCCACACACCTCTTCGCTTCTCTCCTCTCTCCACAAACTGAGCAAGAACACCGCGCTACTGCTTCAACCCATGGCCCCACCGTATCGGTAGACCAACTGTTTGCTCGCAATTTTCTCTTCCTCACTTCCACGAAGAGGCCACGATGGTACGGGCAGGGAGCAGCATCCACCGTCACTCAACACCCCACACACACTCACCCTCACACGGTGCACGAGGAAAAGAAAGGAGAGGACAAAATGCATTTAAAAAGAGGGGCCATAAACTTCAAGAGGGAGTTGCACGAGATACGCTCTTCACTCTTCTCTTTTCTTACGCCCTCCTCCGCCACGCATGTCTCCGTCTCGTCATAACCGGTGGGAGGGGGGGGAGGGAATGCACTCGCTCTCCTCTCTGGGAAGGAAAAGAGCGAGAAAGAGAAACTGCAGAAGTACCCAGCAAGAGATGAAGTTGTCGTGGCGCAGACGCGAAGTCGTAGCTGCGTGGCAGTCTCACTCGACCGCACTTCCTCATAGAATCTGGGGAAGGGCAGAAGCGGTGATACCGGTGATCCAATCCTCCAGCGCCGCCGCCTCCACTCGGCTTGACGCCTCCAAAGCTGTCTCCACAACGTCACGGCGCTGGCCTCCGTGAGAGCGCTGCTCTACTGAGTGCGGCCCAGTCAGGAAGCTTTCGGTGAGAAGCACTTCTCCCACCCCGGCCTCACAAACGGAAAGAAAGACGCGACGTGTTTCACCGACGTCAACCCAAGCGGAGAGGACTTCCCGCCTCCTGACCAACGACGAGGCCGTCGAGTGCGCAGTACGTGCAGTCTCCACCCACATTGGTGGCTTCCGCCGTATCACCAAAGCACCTGGTTGCCGCTCCTGCTGGCTTGGTTGGCTTACGTTGAGAAGGGTTTTTGTGCCCACATCGTACATGAACTCACGCAGAGCGTCCTCGAGATAAGCACGAGCGCTGCGGCCATCCCCAATTAGTGTCCACACCACGTACGGTCGTTCAAGCACCGAGGCAGACGAGCCTGACGCTGCTGATGCGCTCCGTCGGGCCTCGCCAGTCTGAGAGCTAGGGGTACAACTCCCCGGAGGGATCCATACCGCAATGGAACCGAGGGTGGTGAACGCATTGGATGCAACTGGGAGAAGATGCAGCCCGGCGTACTGCCTATCCGAGTCGATAGGCACGTGCAACAGGAGCCGACCAGAGCGCGCACACAAGCCGCTCCTACCGCACCCATGCCGCTCGGACGGTAACCATAGAGACGGAGCGTACGGGGCGAAGCAGTACGAGGCGTACAGCGCGCTACCCCATTCCTTCGCGGCAGCGGCGATGCAAGCTGCTTCATCAGCTCCCTCAGCATCCCCTCCGCTCGGCGTTTTGGTGTGGGAGTCAGGCCCCTCTACCGCCGTTGGGAATGGCACAGCGGCTCCCACCACCATCGCCCGCGTGCTCAGCATCCGCGGTGCGTGAAGCTGCACGATGTAACACTCCTCCTTCGGGCTTGAGGTATGCGCAGGAGCATCCGAAGTGGTGTCAGGCAGTAGTGGACGATTGCCACTCTCCATCTCCTCGATACATGTTGTCACGGTCGGTCGCGGTGAGGCGGCAACGCCACGAACAATCCGCAGGAGGTATGAGGATGACCGAGGCGCCAGCAGCGGTGCCCCTGCGTCGTAGGCAACCTTCCACATTGATCGTTCGGCCTGGGTCAACGAGGGGTCGTATCGGCTGCTCTCCAGCGCCTCAGCCTTTCGCAGCGCTCCTGCCAGCTGTTCTGCCTGCAATGGTGAAGAGGACGACAGTTTTTGTAGACTCCACTCGACAATGAAATCGTCGGTACGATTCAGCTGAGAGGCGCCCCCGCAGTCGCTCTGCGGCTGCACTCGTCGCCGTACATTCAACAAATTTGCTACGTGCGCCTCCCACGCCCGCTCCACCGATGGAAAACTATAGAGAGAGCTCGGCAGTGCGTCGGTGCTGTTGAGCGGGAATGCAGCAACGGCTATCACCGTCTCGGCAGAAGCCACGATTGTCGTCGCGGTAAGATTCTCCCACTCCAGAGCCAAATCTCGCTGGAGGAGGAGCTGCACCGCAGGGGTAGCGCCTTCAGCCTCGTGGATAGACCCAAACGACTTGGGTTCGGCGCGCCTCAGAAAATCCACCTCAAACCCGTCAGCGATGCCTCCGATGTGACGCCGTGGGCACAGAAGTTGAAAGAACGATCGCCCAGCCTCTGAGTAAAGGCACGTGGCCATCAACGGGCAAACCACCTCCGACCCCATCGCTGTAACCACCAGGGGCGAGCACGGCCCACGAAGTTGCAGGTTAGCGGAGACCTCTTCCACAGCCTCACACGTCTGCGGTGACACCCGCATGACGCTTTCAAGCGCCGTGCCCGTCGTCCTCGAAGGACTGTCACAAAGAACACCGCGACTGGAGAAGTGCCGGAGCGCATCCAGTTTGAACGCTGGTTGGCTATAGAGTGAGACGAGGTGATCAAGAATGCGGTGCACAGCATCTTCGATTTCGTCGACGACGCCGTCCACCACAGGAGAGTCGGTTTGGGGGCCCACCCCGCCGTCGTACACCACCTCCAGAAAAAGTCGAAAAAAGGGCTGTACTGTATTGAGAAGCGACTTGGAAAGCGAGTCAGACGGGGACGGCAATCCTGACGCAGGAACCGCGCGCGGAGACACCTCCACCACCCATGCACGCGGCGCTGGTGGCATCGGCAAGGAAGCCGAGCGGCGTGCAACCCCATCGGTGTTCTCGGCTTGCCTCAATTCGGAGCACCACGAGTGCCGACGTAAGAGGTCGGCTCTCAACTCCTCCACGGTGCAGCAGTTCTGCCGCATGGTGGCGTTCTTATCCTTCGAAGTTACCTCGGGAGCACTTTCACCGTAATGGTGATGTGGTACAAACAGCTCGGTCACGTAGAGCGTCGCCCCGCCCTCCGCCATACTCTCAAAGCGGGCGATGTTGGCGGACGATCCCAGCGGTAGGGTGTCCACGGTCTCAAGTTGGGGGCCCCCAACCACTAGCGTTTCGTTACATGCACCACAGGAACTGCGTTGGTGATGAGCATCCTCACTACGCCAGGCCGAGGTGGGGAAAAGGTGGTGAGAAGCAACATCAAGTGTCCAGCTCCGTGGCGCGAGGACACACCCAGTGGAGAAACCCCATACTCGTCGTGGGTAAAGATCCTCCATAAAACCAGAGCGCGCGACTCTCTCTCTCTCTCCTCTCCTTTCCCCTTTTTCCTCCTCTTCCCCACCCTTGCACCTATCTTAAGTCGCTATTGGTAATGACGTTGTCCTCGCTGCTGCAGGACGTTTGTGAACGGCACCAACGTAGTGTTCTCTCTCTCTTTTTCTAAGAAACGGAAATAAAAGGAGAGCACGTGCAAAGCTGAGTGAAGTGGGGGAGGAAGAATCGGAGGAAGTGCCCAGCATCACATGCGCGCACAACGCAGCTGGAGAGACGGAAATCGAGATGGAAGGAAAAGGCACGCCGACCCAACCTTTTCTTTGCTTCTGCAACAGAAAAAACTTTCGGGCCGGTGGGCTCTGCGTAGGCAGGCAAGTGTGCGGGGTGGCGGGTGAATTCGATACGCACATACACTTTGAGACTTGCGAAGACGGTTTAAGATGACGATACTCGACGACGAACGCCCCTGTTCCGGGGATGCCTCCGTTGTTGTTGCTCTCTGCCTCACCGTACCCGTTCCCCCCCCCCCTCTTTCAACGACGCCTCTAAACATCTGACCAAAGAAAGAGGGAGAAAGAGGTGAGGAAAGGGAAGGCCGGAGGAGCCACCCCGTTCCACCAACAAAAATTCCGAAAGCGAGGCAAGCCTTAAGCAGGATGGAGAGAGCTCAACTTGGCCACCATTAAGACGTCATCTGGGGGAAAAAGGGAGGGAGGAGCGAGAGGGCTGGGGAAAAGAAACAACGTCTCACCGTTTCTCTCTGCGCTACCTTTCAATATTGCGCCCTCCCCAGGGTTACAAAAGGGGGTCTCTATCTCACCACCCTGCCCCTCCGCTCCCTCTCTCTACGCATCCTTCCGCTCTTGATCCCTCCTCAAGAATACTCTCTCTCCCTCTCTCTCTTTTTTCGAAAGCCACTGGCGGAAACAAAAAAGGGAAAGAAATCAGTGCCCTCCTTCGATGGTACAAAGCAGACGGAAACAGGCAAATGAGCGATGGGGGTTCCTTGGCGGTGTGCATTGCAAAAGCAGCGAAACGTTTGCACACCCCATCCCACCGCATCCACAGACGCTCTTCCTCTCTTCTCTGCCAGCACCTGTTACGCCACCGCGCCTCGGCTTAAAGGCCAACCGCCATCCGAAAGGGCAAGGCGGCGAGGAGAAAGCCCATCATCACGAGCAGCGCACCAGCCACATAAGCGGCGCTAAACTGCCTACTCTTGAAGACGGCGTCCACCACCATGGCGAGTGGGGTGGTGAGGGACAGTCCTAGCGTAGCCACGACCGGCGACGTGAGCACCACACTGCGGGCCCACAGTACATCGCTGAAGTTTGTCCCGATGAGGGCGTTCATCAGCAACGGCCAGAACTGGTGCCACGACGGCAACGTGAAAGGCTCCACACCCGTCTTATTCAATAGCACCAGGCCGGGCCAAAGGAAAAAAAAGTTCATCGTGCCTACCGCGCCGAACACCATCCCCATGGCGAAGCGTTCGTCGTCGGGGAGATAAAGCTTGAGCACCGAAGTGTAGGCGGCATAGAAGAAGGCAGACAGGAGCGCCAAGATGTCTCCACCAACGCCGTTGGACCCGCTGGAAGAGCTGTGGTCGGAGAGCGCAACCAGAATCGACCCGCTCACGCTCAGGATCACCCCCAACACGTGATACAGACCGACAGGCTGCCGCAGCAGCACGTACGACAAAAGTAATGTCCACACGGATGAGGTGCTGCTCAGGACTGTATTAGATGCCACAGAGGTAAGGGAGAGAGACGCGTTAAAGAAGTAGTTTGCGAAAAACCAAAAAGGGCAGAAGAGGATCGTACAACGCCAGATGCGATGCAGCGAGTAGCGGCGCACGCAATGGTGCCGCACTCGTTGATTATGACGATGACGGCACCTTGGGTCTGCCGCATCGTAGTGGCGGGTGATATGCGAAGAGAGAAGAGTTGCCTGAGCCATAGCAACCCCTTCACTCTCATCCTCATCCGTCAAGATGACATTCACCACCTCCTCCCGCATGCTGGAAGCAGAGGAGGTGGAGAGGGAGTAGTCGCGACATTCATCCGCCACCCGCAGCTCGTCATCAGTCCTTAAATGATGATCGATGCCACCCACTTCGACCTGCCCATCCACATCGTCGTTATCCACGGTGATGCTCCTCCCAACTGCACTGCGGCCATGGTCAAGGAGGCGCGCCGAAAGCGAAGAGGCCCCAGAGAACGTTGATGGAACGCTTGCAGCGGCAGCGGTTGTCTGCAGAACGGGATATCTGTCAGACTTGGCCTGCATAGCCGGTCTCAACAGACCAAAAGAGGGAAGAGGAGAGCGCAGCGGCGCTGAATGCACCGTCCCCGCGCGTTCTGTGGGGAAGCTCGAGGGGCGCGAAGGCAGTCGCCCGCTGAGCTGGGCGTCGCCAGTGCGTAGCTGCGCCACCTCGTCGTTGTTCCTCAGACTCCGGTAGTCTCTCGGCCACGCCCAGGGATCTAGGCGCGCGTCCTCGATGCACACCGCCCGAGGATCCGATGTCTCTGTCCACGGAGTGCGTCGCCACCGCGGCGAGAGGAAGAACCCCACGTTCCAACAGCAAAACCCCGTCGTGTTAAAGAAAGTGAGAAAGTAGGGTTTGGAGAACTCGAGGGCACCAAACAAGTGCTGGATCCACATGGAGGAGGCAACCCAGATGACTGTGACACAGAGAATGAGAACAACCCCGAGGCCATACTGAGAGAGCGTCAAGAAAGGACGAAGGTAAGCCACTAGCGAACGCCGGAGATCGCTAACGTGCGACGCCAGTCGCCGGAAGCAGCGCTGCTGCACAGCGATGACGGTGAACCCCGAAACATCGTCTTGCTGGACCGCTGAGGATGGTCCCATATCACCCTCTAATGTGACAGGAGACGGCCTTCTCCCTCGCATGACGACCCCCACCTTCTCTCTCACATACACAACAGGAAAGACCCAGAAAAAGTGCACGAGGAAAGCAAAAGAGAGACGAAAAGTACTAGTGTGTCACCGCTGAGGAAGCAGAAGGAACGGTAGTCGATCGATGTGCAGAAGTAGTGCTGAAAGGCCTCCCACCTCCCACCTACTTCTCTTCGTACTCAGGACGCAGATGAGAAGAGAAAGAAAGCGAAGGGAAGAGAGTACGAAGATCAATGCAAAGGAAGAGAACAGAGAGAGAAAAGGTGATGACGAAGTTAGGAAGTGTATAGCGGAGCAAAAAGAGAAAGCATTAGAAGTTCAAGAAAAACAACCAGCTCCACGCACACAACCCCACCTCTCTCTGTTCCCCCGTCAATCAAAAGGGCAACGGTTGAAGCAGAAAGCAGCAAAGCGACGATAAAAAGATGGGAGTGAATAGAGGAGGGGAGGTGAACCACTGGTAGTTTCTTGCAGGCGGATCTTCTCTGATTTGTTATTCTTCTTCCTCTATGGGTACAGAGCCCTCCCCCCTTTTCCTTGTGTTTGTTTGTGTGTGTGAGAGGGGGCAAGGTATGGGCGTGGGGGAGGGGGGGGGGGGGGGCGTTTTTCTGTCAAGACGGTGTCCCTCCCCCGAAGAGGCAGTGAGGTGGCCTGTGCAAAGCAAAGGTGCGGACGTTCAAAAGTGAAGTCGTCCCCTATCCACGAACCGAATCCCCGCTCCTGTCAACCAACGAGTCAAAAAAAAAAAGAAACGCACAGTAAAGAGGCGAGAGTATTTTACAGAAGAGGAAGAACATTAAAGGAGGGTTGAAAGGGTCCAGAAGCATCCTTGGGGGGAGGTTAAATACAGAGGGGGATGAAGAGTGAAGTGGAAGAGAGAGACGGGGCCACCCGATGTTCTTCTCGTCGCTGAGGAAGAGGGGGTGAGGGGGCGCAGTTCCCCAGTCATTGGAATGGAATATGGCCGGAAGTAAAAACAGAGTGTGGTTTCGGGGAAAAAATGCAAGTAGGGGGGCCACATTCTTCATTTACTTGCCCCCACCCCACCCCAAGAAACGTTACCTTCCGTTGACTGTTGCGTTCGAGCGGTACGTTTTCTTTTTCCGTACGATACCATTGCTTTTGTGTGTGCACGTCTCTTTCCTTTCCTTTGTCTCCCCTCCCCCCTTCGTCTGCTTTCTCTGCTCATGAAAAGAGAAACAGGTGGAGAGAGATACCTCAAAACGCACCGACAACACGCACCCTCGCGAACGCTGCGGCTTTTTCCGGGACTCCCACCCACAAACTCAACGTCTGCCATCGTCGTAGTCCTCGTCCTACTTCACCCCTATTCGTATATCCACGTGCCTTTTTTGTTCCGGGGCTGCTATGACCCACCAAACCATCTGCTACGTATACCCGACACAAATCGCTGCACTGCCGTTTCGTTGGCAACGTTCGCTTTCTGTTCCTCTGCCTCCCGTTTGCGCAGCACGCGGCGCACGACTCGAAGCTTTTCATTGAGTAAAGCACAGTTGTACGTCGTCGTGCACTCGAAGTGATGCTCCTCACACCGAGAACTCTTTGTGTAGGCAATCTCCATGTACTTCGGTTTGTCTGCAAAGACACGCACCTCCTCGATGTCTTTCGTGGACCTCTCGATCACCTTGTGTTGCGCCTCCACCGCGTTGGGCCGCATGGTGTACAGATGCTCCCCATCGACGCAGAGGAGTCGTTGCTTGCGAGCACCGTACTTATCAATGCAAATAATTTCAAACTGCTGAAAGGATAGCGCGTCATCAACGCTCATGTCTATCACAATGTCCTCCGTAAAGTCTCGCAGTGCCTCCAACGGGACCTCCTCAACAGCACGGCCGTTCACCATCACCTCCCTCACACCAAACCGGTACAGCGACAGCACCGTTCGGTCGGCGATGGGGCAGTTGGGTCGGCCACACCCTACCCCAAAGTTAAAGTACTCATTAATGTTCAACTCCAAAGGACCGTAGACGATGCGCAGGGAGCCGCGAATGATGCCACTGGCAGGAAGACTATTACAGATTGTTGTCTCAAGGGACTCGCACAGCATATCCGCCGGGACAAGGCAGATGCGCTGAACGACCTTGCCCTCCGAGCCCACCTGATGCACCTGCACGGAGAGAGGAATGTCCCGCGCCGTGGACGCCTCCAAAGCGCTGCGTTGCGGGAACATAAAGAGCTTTGCTGCCAGGGTGGGCGTTACGGCGTAACAGGAGAAATTGTGCGCCTCAAGGTCCAGCTGTACCGCCATCTCCTCCTCCCCGGTGTATTCATCGGCGATGAACAGCTTGTACAGGCGCGGATTCGTCGAATACCGTTGGGCGAGGATCTCATTGGGAGCTACGGTGAGCTGCAAGAACGCCGACACCACATCCAGGCCCCGGTACGTCGGATGTGACATGCACACTGTGACAGCGGCGCACTGGCCTTCTGGGCTCAAAAAAGTGCTAAAAACACGGACCTGGTGCACCGCAGGCAGAGAATCGATGCCCAAGTCACCGGACAGGAGGCTCTGATTGGAGGGTCCACCCAGATCCATCGCGTACCCACCACTGCTCGAGCCCACGTCGTGCGTCGATGACCCGAATCCCGAGCCCACAGTTGTAAATCCACGCAGCTGACTTTGTTGCTGCTGCTGCTGTGCGCGCGACGTCGCCCTCTCGATATCACGGAATGCAAAATCCGCCTCCATGGACCGCTCTTCCAAGGCATCCAGCACCTCCTCACGGGAGAGAACCCAAACACGCCCCAGCTCATTGCTGTCGCCGTCGTTCGCTTGCCCATCATCTGCCGCACGCCATGACTCACTGTCGGAATTGAGGGGCTCTTCGTAAATTCTTTTCAGCCGTTCTCGCTGAAAATCCTCGGTGAGGTCGATGCCGTTCACGTCGACAGCCCATCGCATCATCGTCGTCCAATCGCTATTCCTTTTCTCCGCCTTTTCGTCGTTCTCATAAGAGGAAGGGGAAACGGGAGAGGAGAATATTTTTTTCCTCCTCCCTCAGCACAACTTTCTAATGTTTTTCTGTGAAAAACACAGCAGCAACACGTCAGAGCCTACACAACTTTCACCGCCATACTCCCCTCGTTTCTCTTTTCGAGGAACAACCTCTTCGTACCTGTGATGTACGAACGGAGGCGTACCTGCGAATGCTGTTGACGCCACCGCCACCTCAATGTGGGCAAAAGGAAGACGAAGAAGAGGAAATAAAGGCAGGTGGAAAGGTAAAAAACAAAAGAGAATCAAATCACAGAGCCGGAAGAGGCAGAATGGGAGGAGGATGTGCAACGGGTGAGTCGATACCGACCGAGTAGAAAAAGGCACGAAGGAAAGGGCAAATTAATCGGCAAGCAGGAAAGCAACGAGAGAAATGCGGGACTATGTGTCTAGGTAAGCAGATGAAGGGGGAGAGAGAACACGAAAAGCGTGAAAGCCAGTCGGAGAGGCGAATCCCTCCCCTTCAACTGTTCCCCTTGTTTTCTCCGCTGATGGCGGAGAGTGAAGCAAAGCAATCCGTCGGAGTATTTGACGACACCGCCCAATAGAAACAAAAGTGTGTATATATATAGACTCATACTGCACGCATGCATGTGTGTGTGTGTGTGTGCCGGATGTTCCCGGGAGACGCAACGACAGCAGTGCGACGATAAGTAGAAGAAAGAAAGATACGAAGGAGAAGGAGAATAGGTACAAAAAAAAGAGAGCAGAGAAAAGAAGTGCATCCGCGAACTGTAGGCAGATACACTTATATCCACATCTATCAAAAAGAAGATTTTCAAAGGGGGATGGTAGTCCGAAATGGTGTAAGGGGCGTGGAGTCGAGCCGTCGTGAAAGGAGGAGGATGGTGTGCCTCTCTCACCGCCACCACCACCCCATCATCCTTCGCCTGGCCTTCACCCAGCGACGAGGGCCTATCTTTGTAGTCGCACGTGTTGCCTCGCCTTCGCTACACGTGTGCGCGCACGCACACAAACTTCTCTCCTATTCCCCTCACGGTCAACACAGTTGAGGGGGAAGGTGAGTGATGGTTGGTGAAGCTGAGGCCGCTTCCCCTGAAGCCCAAGACGATATGCAACACCGTTGCGTAACCACTACGGTTCACATAGTTTATATAAGAATGGACGGAAATATTTGGTCCATGCACCAACAGACAAACAGAGACCGCAAGCAGACAACACTCGCGAAAAGACAACAGCCCACCCCACGTCTTCCTTTGTCAACACGCCATTTTTGCTTTTCCGCTCTCTTCCACCTCTCTTTCTCATTCCCCTGCTCGCGCCACGTCAGGCGTGAGAGAAAGGGGAAGATGGAGACAAGGGGGGCACCACCGACCGGGTCATCGCTGACATCTCCCCAGGACCCTCAAGAAGGAACGGCAAAGAGAGAGGAAGAAGAAAAAACTTCCTTTCCTCGCCCTCTCTTTTGTCGGTCCCATTCACCAGCGCAATCCGATCTGTTAGCAGTCCAGCAGGTGTAGTGTGCCCTCCCTCCCCCCTGTCCACTCCGAGTGCGAGAAACGCGAAATACGGGAGCACCCAGAGCACCACCATCTGCCGCAGAAACATACCTCCTTACGCGTACGCAGACGTGTGCATGAGTCATCATCCACCCTCTGCGTGCTTCGCAGAGATGCTCGCCTCTTCTCATGTTTTTTGACAGGCAGCGAAGAGAGCGGATCCAAAAATCCAAAAACAAAAAAATAGTTCAAAGGGTCGATAGAAAAAAAGGCATTACTCCGTCCTTAACCGGCGAGGGTCTACGATACGCATCTCCCGATCCATCTTGTAGTTCCGCCTGTAAAGAGGAAACATGCGATCGCGCGAACAAGCAACGGAGCCGGGACGACTAGTACGCCCCTGCTCCGCCGGATAGCGCTGCCCATGCATGGCATAAGTATAATGGACAGGTTTGTATAGCGAGGCCACATATTCCTCATCAAGCTGCAGCTCTGCAGCCGCCTCATCCAGGTTGAAGCGTCCCCGTTGATCGAACGGGCTCACCGTCTTGGCCTTCCACACACGCTCAAACGAACTGAAGAACACTCGTGCAGTGCTACGCATCATTGTGATCTTGTACTTTGCGCAGTGGTATTTCTCTCCTTTGTTTGGGGGGCAAAGAGCCACCTCGCTTCTCTCTTTGCCAACGCTCTCGTCACAACACGTGTTGTGGGGCTGGCTTACCGAAAATACAAAGACACCTGTTGTGGTAGACAGATGTGTAGAGAGATGGATATATATAGATGTGTGTGTATGAAATGCGGAGATAGGAGGAGAATCGTGGGAAAAGAAGAATAGGATATACCGTGACGAGGGGCAAGACCCCGTCGGTCAGCGCAAAGGAATTCAGTGCAGAACAGCACGAAGAACATAACAGCACCACAAAGAAAGTGAGAAAAGTAAAAAGAGGAGCAGTTTCGTGAAAGGAAGGAGATTCTGTACCTTCCTTGAGATACGCATGCCATCATCATCGGGAGAAAAAATAGCAAGCACTGTCCTTCCCTCTCCAATCGGAGGGATTCAACCATAGGCCAGAGCATCCCGCTCTTTTTCTCTACGTATATATCGATAGAAAGGAAGGGAACGAGGGAGGGATAGCTGCTACCGGTGCCTTTCATTTCGTCTTTATTTTTGAAGTTTCTAAAGAGGGAGAGAGGAAGCTTAGGGTCATGGCGTCCTCGCTGCCTCATCAAAAAGAAAACAATTAGAAGTCGATACAAGCAACGGCAACACCAAAACTCCTCCTACCGGCGAAACGGAAGAAGAAGGATGGGGGAGAGGGAGAGGGGAAAGGGAAGGTGAAAAAAAATGCGACGATGCGCCTTGCTTTAATCCCTGTTCCCTTTGCCGAGCCGTGAGGCGGAGGAAGAAACATACAAGAAGAAATAAAAAAACGAATGAAATCCATGCAGCTGCCACGGAAAATATCGGAGGAGGGATGTATTAGTGCATGGGTGCGGATGCGAACGTGAATGGTGTTATAGGCAGTGAAGGAAGCAGGAAAAAAAACTCCCACAGCTATCGGTTTTCATTCCCTTTCGCCTCCCCCTCCTCTTCCGTCTCGTGGTAAAAGCTCAGCCCTCCAAATCGGCGGTCACCAAAAATCGCAGCTGAAAACTCCTCCAGCCGGGCACCAATTTCGTATTTGTCCCAGCCTGAGTGAGGATGATGATGAGGGAAGGGGAGGGGGGAAGAGAAGTCGAAGCACCTGACAGCACCTCACCCATCAACATACTCGACGTCCGAGACACCCCGTTCCTACTTCCTACTTCTTCACAGTCCACTCACTCTCCCCTTCGAAGGAAGCGGCCTTGTTCATGACCACAGCCGCCCCGTCCACACACACAGTGTTTTTCCCGGTGGCACGGTCTTTCTTTTGTATAATGTTGGAGAGAGCGATAAGCCCCTTGTCGCGACGAAACTCTTTCACTTCCACGATGACTTCGAGATCGTCTCCCACGAAGACAGGGGCGACGAAGCGCAGATTTTGGGATAGGTAGATGCTGCCGGGAAGCTCCGCTGCCATGAGCCCCGAGAAGAGCGAACCAGCGTACATGCCGTAGCACACGGTATCCGGAAATCCTGCCGCCCTCGCCGCCTCAGGGTCACTGTGAATGGGGTTGTGATCGTCGATGATGTCTCCGAATGCTCTGACGTTTTCAGAACTGATGTGCACTGTCCTGGTGGCCCGAGCGCCAACCTGGACGGTCATGGGGGCGCCGTCGCTTGGCATGGTGAGCTAAGGAAGATGGCTGGGAGAGTAGGAGCGTGTTTCACGAGTTTTATTTACTGTGATGCGTAAAGAGCGAAGAAAAAATGGAGGGAAGGAAACGGAGGTCAGAGAGAGAAACAAAAAACGAGCAAAGAGGTACAAGAGAGAGAGAAGGGCACGATGCCAGGAAAAGCGGCGCGAGGAGGTAGCGGAGGGACGACGCTCATGAAGAAAAAGAGTAAAGGGCCAGCAAGATTTATTGGCGCGTGAGAAGTAAAAATGGGACGATAACGATGAAAGAAAGAAAAGGTGAGGCAAGACGAGGAGGGGAGTACTTTCAAAGGCATCGCACAGCGCTCAGTTTTCTCTCATACGCACCCGTGCCATCCCAGCTCGAGACCGGCGAAAAGAGAGAGGAGGGCATCAGACGACCCACGAGATGGGTTTCGGGGAGAGAGACAGTGGGTCACCAAAGAACATCCCCTCGAGAGTATATTCCATTCCATGGACTTTTTTCGCCGGCATCGTGTGCGTTTAGAGAAGAAAAGGAGGTGTGCGTCACGTTCTATTCTGACATCTTTCCAGTGTGTATTTTTCGTAATTGCACGAGGGCTGATAGTAGCAGATAATGCCCACAGACGTGAGATACGCCGCAGAGCGGAGCTGGCGAGAAGGTAATAAGGAAATGTTGAGAGACGCAATATAAAAAAACAGGCGTGGGCCACCAAAAGGGAAAAGGGCATCCGCTCTGCCTGCTGAAAAGGAAGAAACACAAGTAAAGAGAGGAGAGGAGAGCAAACACCAAAAAAGCGAGAAGGAGGGAAAGGGCATCTTCACCTTTTGTGACCGGCCCCCTTTAGGAACTTCCTGCCTCATCCTCCCTCGCCCTACTCCCCACACCATTCTTCCCTATCCGCCTTGTGAGAGTTCAACGGCATCTAGCAAAGAGAAGGAACGAAGAAAACAAAACAAATAAATATATACCCGAACAGACGGGGAGGGATAAGGAAAGTATGTCCCATCCAACGAAATCAAAAGGGGGAGTATTTTATACCCTCTTTTGTTGGTGTGTAGTGTGGGAAGGAGGAGAGGGGGACATGGGGAGATTATTTTAAAATGCCGTCTCCCCTTCCCCCTTTTTTGTTTTGTTTCACCCCGTTCCTGCTCTTCTTCTTTTAACCTTCATGGTCATTTTCGATTCACCTTTCTCGGTCAGGAATTGGAAAAAAGGAAAGCAAAGGAAGGAGATATTCTTTGCTTGTTCTTTGGGTTCTCGACGCATGCATTGCACCTTCTAGAACGGTAAACTATGGCGAGTCCATCTACTCTCCCCTTCGAAGTCCAGTGCGGTATTCATCCCAATTGAAAAGCCGTCGATGCATAAGATGCTGTTCGTGGTATTTTGCGGATCCACTTTCTGTATCCTGGTTGACATCTCAATGAGACCTTTCCTCCGCAGAAACTGGGTGACGGTCACCACCACCACCAGATCGTCCCCAACAAAGATGGGTGCTACAAAGTGCAGGCTTTGGGATAGGTAGACAGTGCCGGGGCCAGGGATCTCCGCAGCCATGAGACCCGAAAAAAGCGAGCCCGCGTACATGCCGTAGCAAATCGGGGCTGGAAATCCCGCTGCCCTCGCTGCCTCCGGGTCGCTGTGAATGGGATTGTGATCGCTGATGAGGTTACCGAAGATGCGAATGTCTTCTTGCAGAATTCGCACTTTTTTCGACACCTGGGCTCCGATCCGGATGACGCGGCGCGTGGCGAGCTGCATAGTCAAGCTGTACACACACCCGCACCTCTGTTCAGAAACGCTCTCCATATTGTTTTATTTAGGGAGGGAATGGAGAAGAAGGTAGGGACACAGAGAATAGCCAAGGACGCACGTCAAATGGCGAGGCACCCACGAAAGAAGACGTGGGAGGAACCACGGCAAAAGAAGTGCGAAAATGAAGAGAAGGAAAATGGGGGAAGAGAGAGAAGAGGGGAGAGTGAAGGGTGGTGGTCCCGCACAAAAGCATTGTACATCATCAAATCCCTCCCTCCCTCGCGCCACAAAAGAAAAAGAGTCAGATTAAAGATAAGGGAAGCGAGCAGTACCGCTCCCTCGGCATTTGCTTTCCCCATGTATTACGCACCCATGGAAGTCGCACCCTCACCCATGAAGGGCTATCGGTGACTTTGCTGTGAAATGAAACGGTACTGCAGGCATGCCAAATTACTAGCGGCCTTTGTCACCTTTGATTTTCGCCAACTCTTTGGGGGGTACAGAACCCTCACAGACGCTTGGGGTAGGCCAGTGTGAAGCGATCGCTCCGCCCGCACGTTCCCCCCTCCCCCCTCTCCGTTGGGCCCGCGATCACACACACACACAGATATACCGATGTAACCTGTTCGATATCATGTCAATATTGGCACGTTCACATACAAACAACACAGAGGAATCGGCGCTTTACCCTCTTCCCGCCGGCTCAAATCTTGTTGTACTGCAGTACGTTACGTTCCATCACCTTGTTCCATCGATGCTCCCACCCACCCTGATTCAGTGACTTATCGGTGCCCCAGCCTCTGTAATGTACACGGTGCACTAGCATGTTCCCGCTGCGCACCATCTTGTTCATCGTCCAGGATGAAACATTAGCGTACGGCACCCACTCCCGAGTGCCTAACGCACCTTGTATGGCGTGATAGCGGTCCACGTTGGCAAGACGGTAGTACGGTACCTTGAAGAGACCAAACTGGTTGTAGCTGAAACATGCTACCTTCCGCTGGAACATCTGCTGTGGAACGCCGTACAACGATTTCGCCAGGGGTTCGTCCACGTTAGCCAGCGCCTGGCACAAACTTCGCATCCACTCATCTCGGAAGGACTTCTCGTAAAGGAGCCGCGACTCCAGAACAAAGTGCGTATGCTTGCGCGGCACATCCTGGCCTATGTGCCGCATCCGCCACAGACCTTTGCGACTCAACATGATACTACTTCAGAATCTTTTCGTAAATGTGCTAAGGGGGGGGGAAGTAAGAGAAAAGCGAATCAGCAGTCCAAAATGGATGATGAGGAAGCTGTTTGCTGTGAGCAACTTCCGTGTTGATACGCAACACGGCTGGTGTCGTCTCCGCCACAATGCTAAGCTAAAAGCTAGCGGCGGAAAGAGGGGAAGAGAGACGCTACTTTCTTACCCCCTCTGCAGCTACACTTCTGATTAGTAGACGTAAGGAAGAGGGACAAGCAGAAGAGTCAAAGCGAAATGAAGTCCGAAGGCGCTTGACATAGAGCACGGGCATGTTGAAAAAGTAGAGGTCTCCGCTTTGGTGAACTAGAGGACGCGCGCGGGGCACCGACACGAGCTCCTCCGCATACCTGTCCTCTTCTCTGGGTGCCAACGAAGAATTCAGGGAGCGCGGATGGCCGCCGTAGCTTGCTTTGGTGCAAGAACGAGAAATGAACTCTCTGCACGATCTTCAAGCAGTGAAGCGCATCCTAGCTGCGCTAGTAGCCCTGAAGAGGTCCGATCGTCGCTGCAATCAATGATAATGATGACACAGTACTATCAACGAGCTGCGCCTATGACGAGGTACACCAACCCTGCGGTAAATGTGAGCGTGTGTGTCTCAGACAGAACCGCGGGGAAGGATTTCTTTCTTTCACGATCCCTACCCCGTATGCCCTGATGATGACAACCGCGAAGACGAGGAGCGATGATGAGGTCAGCAATGTTTTATCGTCGAGCTCGGATCTCCCTCCCGTTACATTATCTGTGATGAGCCGTAGGTACTCGTCACCAACAAATGCAGATCACAGAAGGAAATAAGAGGAGGTTGATGATCTCATCAACGAGCAACTCATTTCTCAATCGCATGACCCCAAGATCGTTTAGTTGCAACACGTGAATTCAACCCCGTTAGTGCTTCTCAAAAAAAAAGGTTTCTTCCATGGATGCCCCCGAAAAAAGGCATGGCAATTGTGCTTGGTTTATACTCCTCTGTGGCGCACCCGCAAAGGCCCCTGCTGGGAGTACTACTGCAACGACTGCAATGCATCATCGCACATTCCCATTGCAATCCTCTTATAGGAGTCATCTGCCGTCATGCCAATGTTGCGAGTTTCCTCTGAGAGCTGGTTTGAACGATTGGTGGCCATGGCGATAAAAGTGCTGGCCAGCTGCTTCTCTGTTTTAGCAGTTGCGAGACCTTTGTTGTGGCACATTGCCGCACGTGATGCACAGGCAGATGCGGTGTAAAGTAGCGAAGCAGCCTCACCGAGGCGGTTGATGATGAGCTGCTGATATGGCACCTGTGATGCGTTACGGACGAAGGTGGCCTCCACAGCATTGCCGAAGTTTACCACAGCGGAATCAATTGCAGCGCAATCAAACTCTCGCACTGGGACACGATCCTTCATTCCCAATGAACGCATCGTCCTCAGCTGTATCATTTGCAACGTGGATGTGCGCTGGAACACCAGACCATAATCCTCCACCCCGCAGCAGACTGCAGCAGAGTAAAGAAAATCGGTGCTCTCCATCATCGACAGAAGCAAGCGCGCGTTCGCAAAACACCTCTCCAGCACTTCGCTGGTCGGGGTTGCCGTCGACAGCAAACTGAGCCATTCGTTCGTGCTGCTCTGCACGAATACACTCACTAGTGCCGCTTCCAGGAGACTATCCTCTGTCAACAGGTCCAAATTAGCCGTCAGTGCGTACAAGGAGGATTCCATAGCATACATGATGCACGCGCAGGAAGCGACTGTGTCGGAAGCCCACCGGTCAGGTACACTGTCCCGCAGCTCTTGCACAACACGTTTCAAAATTCCGAGCAAGGTTGCAGCATATACATACTGCTCCGTAAAAAGGGTGATCATGCGATCCTTGAAGCCTTCCCCTACCACTCCCAGGATATCTGCAGCTGGCGCGTTTACGAACTGCACAGTGTTATCCTTCACAGTTACACCCTTTGCGCTCCTTTCGACTATGTAAAACGAGTTGCGTAGTGCTTCTGTTGGGCCATTCTCCGTCGCAGTTTGGGTAAGGGTTTTGGCCAGCACCAGATAATGTGTTGCACTTTCTGCAAATGCACATTGCTTAAGTCCAGTGATTTCGAAGGCGCCGTTACCTGTCGGCGTAGCTTTGGCAGAATTCATGCTGATATCATTACCGCAGCCCTCTTGAGTTGCCCAGCCCATCATTATAGTCCCATCCGACATTCCCGTGAGGTACTTGCCTTTAACCTCTTTGGAGCCCACGGTGGACAGAAGATAGGATGCCAAACCACAGTGCTGAATCGATTGAAGCACCTTGGTATCGCCACTCGTGCCAATCTCCTCACAAACAAGTGCGTGAGCTGTATGTCCCATACCTAGCCCACCATACTCTGTTGCGATTCTCGCACCAGCAAGATTCAGCTCTTTATCACTGCTGCGAATCTGTTCAATGAGCGTCTGTACATTTTCCAACTCGTCGCCATCCAGCTTTCGGGTAGGATACGGGAAAAGTTCATCAGGAACAACTCGAAAGTTGAATAATCCTGCCACGAACGAAGAATTACGCACGCATTTCCACGTTGTGGACGAGAGAATACGGCGCATTCGATTTTTATATTAATTTTGTGTTGGTGTTTTGGCCACGATGTGAAAACAAACAAGTGAGACTGCGACGTCTTGTCTTTCCCTCACTGCTATGATTATTGCCCCACTTTCAGTACAACAAAGAGAAGCAGAAGAGAAAATGTACAATAGAAAAAAGGAGTGATTTGAATTATGGTCAATAAAATGTTACGCACATCGAGTTCGCTCATGCGCATCAAAATAGGAGGAAGCTCAAGAGATGCGAAATCGTAGAAAAGGGAAGCAACACACCTTGGTAGATCGGGAATCTCGATCCATTCGACTTTACTTCGGACGAGAAGGCTAAAGATAATTGTGAGGTTCTATTTCGCACCAAAATCCACTTTGCTCTCCATGAAAGGTTGCCACCTCTGCTCCAACGAAAATGAACTTTAGACGAAATTTAAAAAATGCATTACAAACTTATTTTTACAGCGCGCCTGCAGAGCATCCCCCAACGACATCGAGAACGATGACGAGTCAGAATATTTAACAGAAAAAACGCTACACCTCCTCGTTTCCTTTGTCACCCTCAGCGACATCTGACAAAGAAAATGCGACAGTTGTCCACTTGGGGAAGACACGCTTGTAAAGATCCATGCACACAACATCGTGCTGCATAATTTGGTCGTTGAGGACTGCCTTGAAGAGACCGTGAGTACCAACCGGCTTAGTGATCTTGCCGCGGCGACCAAATTTTGTGTAAAGGTCAACTGGTCGGAACCACCTAATATCCTCGTCATTGAAAAACATGTACTTTACAACGATCTGCTTCTTGTGGATAACTGCGACACGGCCACTTAGTACAGCTCGCTTTAGTAACAATGAATCGGGGTTCGGAGGCAGACTACCGCCGAAGCATGCGAGGCGGAGTGGGTTGCCTTCTGCTTGCTCTTCTAAAGAAGGTACTTGAAAAAGCAGCAAAGGACATGGATTAAAGCTGATAGGGCCGAAAAACGTAGCCATGCGAAACTTATCACCCTCATGGAAGAAGCGAGCGAATTTAGACCTGTCCCCAGAACTGATATCACTAAAAAGAGGAGAGACATAAAACTTGCGAAAGCCGATATGGGCCAGCATCGGTGTTTTGGATTTTATTGGCTCATCCAACTCAGACGCACGCTGAATCTGGAAATGTAGGACAGACCATTTCTGCTCGTGTTGGAGTTGCCCGGATGCAATGAGAAGACACGACTCGGAGTTTTCCCATACACTCTTAGGAACATCAACGAGAGTAATGGCAATATGCATACCAACCTCCGCCATCCCTTCTTCGCATGCATCCATAGCACTCTCGCGGATGCGGGAATAGCCCTGCAATTTGTAAATGTATGCGTATTGTGGCGGCAAGTTCTCTGCAGGATCCCACTTACCCGTGTGGAAACTTTTCATTCCACGGTACTTCGCAAATCGCTGCCGAGCGGGAATGTTCACCGGAGTGTCGACCATATCCGGGTTCCAGGCTTCTTCCTCGCTTAGCTCCTTCAGCTTCTCCATCTCAAGAGCCCTCTCCTCATCGGTCATCCGTTCCAGACGAATAACATCCTCTGCTGTTAAAAAATCAACGTCTGTTTGGGTCGTTCGAAAAGACATCGCATCTCCTACAAAGGCGTCCTGGTCTTCCAAAGACAAATGCTCCTGCTTCGGTGCACCATCTTTTACAATGTTCTCCGCAATGTCGTACCAGACCGCCTGGTCATCGGAAACTCCTTGAGGGACACGGATTTTGTGAGTTCGAGCCTGTTCTTGGTGATACAGAACATCAGCATCAGTTGGAGAACCATCATCCTCAAGGGTAGAATTTGCTTGGACCTGTTGCAGCGACTCTCGCTGCTCCTCCTCAGAACTGTCGAGAAGTACTCGCTCTGTATTTGTCATAATTTCCTCGATACGGGATATTTGGAATGTTCCATGATTTGTTAGGTGCATCAGCTGAGTCGCTGACAGCGGCATACCCCTCAAGCGGCCTTGAATTGTTAGCTCCCGTGCTTCAGCATCGTAGCTTTTGAGTTCGACAGCCATATACGGATGTTGATCTCTCCACTTCAAGGAGCGGGTCTTGGATACTTGAGTGTGGCGAAGAATACTTACGTAATCTTCCTCATCAACTACCGAAAAAATTTTTGCAGTTTCATTCAGGACCGAGCTGAAATAGCGCTGATGAATCTTCAGCACTTTCTGACGCTGGCGATCAGGGAATGTGTCCAGGTTCTGGATCACCACAACGATGCTTGGTGCTCCCTGTGAATTGACAGCTGCGACGAGATCACGTGTGTAATCTGTGATGCATAAGCCGACATCGCTGAACCATGTTGTTGCAATAGTTTCTGCGCCATCGTTGTCCCCGACGAACGCACGTGTGTCTTGAAGTTCATGGATCGTGTTCTGAACGGCTTGAGAGCAGTCCAACGTAATGACGAGAAAATCACTCACCTTGGCGACATCGACGCAGTCCTGATCGTTACAGTTCTTTTCACAAATGAAAGTGAACGCGGCCTTTTTTTCCTTCGACACAACCGTGAAAGGGTGCTCGCCACCCGGAAAATCAACGCTCAGGCTTTTGCAGAAGCCCTGAAGAACACTTTCACTGTTACCAGATTCATTCGCGGGGATAATACCAACGATGCGAGGAATTCCATCAGCACTACCCAGCCGATGCTGCTCGACAGCCGCGCGTGCTCGCTTATCACGCTGCGCAGCTGCTGCCTGCTTCAATCGCTCCTTTTGGTGAGCCGAAGTACCCGCTTTGATGCTTGCCTGCTTGCTTTGAATCTGGCGACCCTTGGATTTATCCGCGAGAGTGTGCTTTGAAGCGAAGCGTTGCTTATGTGGTTTATTCCGAGCCATTGTACGGCTGAAATTATTTGGCTCTGATGAAATGATTTGAAAAGCGTTCGGCGAATAAGAAGAACACGGACAGAAATATCTCAAAAATAAATGAAGAATCAGCATTTAAGTCCATCAAGCACACATCCAGTAAGACTCTTTTGAACATTTAACACACAGCAGACAATGCAGCCTCAGTACATTTCCCTCATGTTACCAGACGCAAAAAAATAAATTGCTGAACCGAAAAACAGAGGAAATAGGGTGATTCTCTTTTTCAGGGAGAACTCCAACTCTGAGATAGAACGGTTGTGCGTGGTATATTCCCTGAATGTATCCCCTACGCAATGAAGACAAGTACCTTTACATTTCATGCTTCACGAATTTGTTGCAACAATAATGCCTTGAAAGATTTAATGTGAAACTGCAGCCATCTTGAAGTACTTGTCAAAAAATGTGTTGGCCCCTCGAAATGAACAATTCTCACCGAAAGCTGGTAATCATCGCCGATGCTTCCCAATTATTCTTGAGCGCCCTTTTCGGGATATTGACGCGGACTCGATGCCTTCACGAAGGATTTTCGAGCCCCACGCTTATTGAATTAAAAACCACAACTGGCGACCACGATCGACCACCAATAGAAATGAAGCTGGGAGCCCCGGCATCAGGGGGAACGGAAATTCCGGAGCACCCCACAAGCCCCGGCCGCAGCCCCACCCCAAAACCCAAACACCAACACCACCCACGGCCCCAGGCCCCCCCCCAAAAAAAAAGAGCAACAGGCGAGCAGGGCATTGGGTCCTGCCCCTTGGGGACCCGCCCATCCCTACACACACACCAAAATGCCCTCCGCCCCAAAGGAAAAAACGGCAGGATAACCATTAGAAAGCGCACCAGCCCGATACACCGGGCATTATCGACTGTTTTTACCGACGCAAATGAGTAAATGTGAGAAGAGAAAAATGGTACTGAAAGAGCAGGATAACATCCATGGAATAGCAAGCGGAGAAAGTACACGAGTTTTTTGTATCCGCGTTGCTGGGTGGGAAAAGAAGGACTCGCCCTTTTTTTCAGAACGGCACCTGCGTAGGCTTCTTCGACGCCCCATGCGTCGCTTTGCATTCGTTGTAAGATTCGCGTTGGCCAGACACCAATCCCTTTTGATCGGCGCAGTAAAACAACATTGAATGGCAGACGATGAATAACTAGGCATGCCCGTAGTGCACCATCGGTCGGGACTACGAAATACTTAATGAACCCGAGGGACGGGTGAGAAAGCAAAGCAACACAAACGGAATTCAGATGAGGTAGGGCACGGAGATGCCCACACAAGAGGGTGAAATCAAAAAATTGAAATCAATAAGGAATAACACTGAATGAACAAAATCAACAGGCGAAAGGAGAAAGCAACAAACAAAAACGTAGGGAGAAAGTGCGCATTATCCTGAAGCCCTGTTTTCACGGTGTGTGTACCTGATATGTGGCCGGGTGGGCGGGGGAAAAACCCAAATCGGGCAGCAGTTCGGAGAAAACCCACCTAAGCTTCTACTGGCTTTCACCCAAAGGTTCAGCTGTCGAGGGGTTTTCCGGGTGCCACAATCCCAACAGAACATAAGAAGGGGTGAGAAGAGAAAGTAAGTCGAAACTAGATTCTCAAATGTAAAGTTTTGATGCATGGAAGACACATGCCGTGAGCTTGCCCACGCTTGGAATTCGAGCCAAGAACCGCTCAGCTGGACATAAACCACGAAACCCAGAGCTATCCAACCTACATCATTCGGTTTTGCCCCTCCTGGGCTCAGCAAAGTAACCTGCTCATCCACAACGCACCAAACCACGCCCACGGCCCCAACACACACACAAAACACCCCATAAATGCCGCGGAGCTAAATGCACTTTGCCGTTTATCTGAGATAAAAGTCAAAGGCTGGAAAGAAGAGGAAGAATATAAGCCGATAAGAGCTCGGATCAGCATGCTGGGCGCCGCGTGTCTCTCGCGGATGCACATTTGCCCCACGCCACACCCGTGGTGCCACTTAGTTACAATTCACTGCGGCTTTGAGCAGCCGACCACCTTTCCCACAGTGGTGCCTCCTGGCTTATTCGAAAGGGAAACTATCAGGGAGGGAAAGGGGAAAAAGAAACAAGCAAAAGTCCCGAGAAAAAAGAAAAACTACTTTTGGCAAGGTCTTGATTCTCGAACCGAGCAAGGAGCACTCGACCCCTCCCCATAACGTAGCGAGCAGGTGCTTGACCGTGGCGAGAGACCAAGCTCGTCCACTTTTTGCACAAAAAGACGCGAGGAGTCGTCATTCTCCCCAGAGTTGCGTGAATAAGTATCCGCTGGGTCCATGGGGCCAGCGATTTAGAAGAACACCGCATCGATGTGTTTCTCAACCCAACTGCGGTGCGTGTACCCGAATGGTTAATTGAGTGAGCAACCTCTTCCTATGCCACCATGCCCGTTGAGGCGTCGCTGAGCGTAGACAACGGGAAGTGATCCGTCGCTATCGCCACGCGGGGGTGGTCCGGAAGACCCCCCATCTCAACAAGCCACTTTAACAGCCTTTGTGCGCTTTTCAGTTCCGAATGTGCCGAGAATCGTGAGCGAAAATGCCCAATGCCATGCATTCTGTCCCTGAACTCTTCTCCCACCAGATCGTCGAGCGGTGCAACCTGTGCGTCGGTGTCGGGATGGTGGTACGCCACCGTGTGCGCTCGCCAGAGATGTACATGAGTCTCGGGAGAAATATCCCCCGTCGTCGACATGGCCCTGTTCGAGATGCAGAGGGGTTGTGGGCCCCGAATCCGCCTGTGCTTGTAACGTCGACTGATCCGTGACCCAGCTTTCCTGTCGAACGTACGGCAGGTCTGCAAGTGCAGAGGGACTTCCCCCGTTGGATGTCGTATCGTTTCCTCGCAAGTGAAACCCACCGCACAACGAACACGCCCCCTCTTCAACAGGTGTGATTGCTTTCATTCCCCTACCCCCCATGCCCCGCAGTGCAGCTGCATCAGCCTTCATGTGGCTATCCAACTCGTGGATCCACCGCTACTGAAACGATGTCGTCTCGTACCTTCCTTCTGACCTTTTGCCACAGTTCGGTCCCAAGAACGTCCGCCAAATGATGCCCCCCCAGCCATCTACGCACGCATCAGTGAAGCATATCGCGTCGTAATCCTTCTCGTTGAAGGTTGGTGCCCGCACGTCCATGATTGTTCGCCAACGGTTCTGCACAAGGGAATCTCCCATCCACAGCACTTCCTTCACCACCAGATCATCTACGCTCTCAAGCTCGTCGTCCCAGTCCTTTCTCTTTTCCACCAAGCAATAGACGCCGCGGTTGGCACGTAGAAGGCAGACACACTGCGCTGGATTCAGCTGCATGGCGTGTGTCGCACAAAGAGTGAGCGACACGATGGAGGCAAAAGTGCGGTAGGAGAATCGTGGCACCTTTTCGAGAGAGAGATTTATCTTCGCCACAATCTTGGAAGCGTTGCGCACCCCGCGCTGGTGACCGTCGTGCTCGCTGTACTCCTCACTGAAAAAGACATCTGACCGCGAGGCCATCGCCAAGAGTTCATCGTCTGTTGCGCTTGCCAGGAAATCCCGTTCTGGGGATGTGAGCAGGTCGGCTGACCGGGTTCGGTCCACAATTCGGTGCACAGCACGCAGGAACTCATTCTCGTCACCATCAATTGCAGCATTGAGAATATTGTCGATCGTGGTATTGATCAGCACCGGCGTGTCGATATCTACGATGACCCAGGTGACGGCCTGTCCGACCACAACACTCCATCACGCACCCGTCAGCAGTGCGCACAAGCGATAGTGCCTGCCTAGCCTCCACCGAAAAACTGAAAGGTTGAAAATAGATTCAGGAATCGGAATCGCATCATAAAAGGCTTTGAAATTGATCTGCAGCATCTACTCAGCATAGCGCAGCGACTGTCGGCGGTTGAAGCGAATCGGATAGTGCAGGCTAGGCATCTCTGTCTTCTCGATGACTCCATTGAGGTGCGGCTCGGTGATGAGCCGACGATGCTTCTTTGGCTCGGGGACCACGAACACATTTACGCCGTAAAATTCCTGCAGCAGTGCACGTTGACATGACCATGTAGATGGAAGGGCCGCCAGCTTGAACTTACCCATCTCCACAGCTCTGCGGATATCCTCCTCCGCCAGCATCATGGGCTTGATTGACCGTGATGTCTTCATTTCACGAAATGTGGCTGGGTCAACTCACCTGTGAACCTACTACAGCAGGGCTTTGGATGCGCTCGTGTTCGTTGGCATGTCCAACACCGCTTCCTAATTCAGAAGCGTGGTGTGTTTGAGCTGTAGTTTCCACGGGGGGGGAGGGGGGTAGCGAGAGCTTCTTGGGATTCGCGTTGCCCTTCAGCAGCTGTATCCCGCTGTACAGGTTTTGATCGCGGATGCTGAGCTCCTTCGCTAAGGGCGGCGCGGCGCCTACGGTCTCAAGTATCGGTAGAAAGCTCTGGTGGCGTTGTCCCTTGCTCTTTCTACCTCCGCTGCGAGTTGGAAGTCACAGCCCAGGTACCACCGCAGCGTGTCCATGCGGGTGTGACCGGTCAGCCACACTATCTGTGCCTCCTGAAAACCGCGTGCCGCCTTGTGCCTCGCCATTCCCTTGCGGACGGATTGGTGTGCCGCGTCTATGTTGGTGTTGCGCAGTGCCACCCGAACTCGCGAGCACAGAAGGTCTGAGTGTGCAAACACTCGTTGTAGGTGATGCCACTCGAGCAGCAGGTACTGCAGTGTGGAGGCGTCCGTGTCAGTCAGCTGGGACGCCACCGGGTACGGTTGACTAAATCGGGCCCCCTTGTTCTCGCGCATTGTGACGGTGATGTTCACCAGCGTGTTGGACAGTGAGGGTGGCTTGCGCCGGCGCCCTTCATGTGGTGCAACAGAATGCGACACGTTCACCATCCCCACTTCCGCCTCCATCCCAGGTTGTCTTAATCGTCGAGGCTGTGAGCTCGGTCAGTATCGGGAGTAGGATCACGCCCTTGCAACGCACCGGTGCCATGTCGAACGGGCGCGCGAAAAATACCCACAGTATGGCAAGGAGCAGCGGAGCTGTGACACTCTCCTCATCAAGCTTCTCCCACGCTGCACGGTAGTGCTCGTGCGTGATGGGTGCCGGCGGTTCCTTCTCCTCTTCGCGCTCATACCGGTGTGCCGCCGGAGCAGCTGCCACTAACTCCAAATCCTTGAAAAGGTCCACTGCGAGAGAAAAATTCATATACAGTGAAAAATTCTGGAGGGCGCAGCTGATAGCGGAGAGCACCTTTGCCGTCGTTGCCCACTTCCAGCGATGCACCAGAGCCATTCTCCGCACCAGCTCGAGCACCGCACTGGACAGTGAAAACCTCAACAAGTCCACAGGCATGCTGCGGAGTTCCTTCAACCAGCAGATGTGCATGAACATCGTTTGCAGGGTGATTCGGTTTCACGCAAGCTGGATTCTATGCGGTGGTTTTTCCGCATACACGTGCCATGTTCGGGGACTGGGGACCCTGCCAGTATCAACGGCAGTGGGAAACCTCCTGGTGGAGGGCCCTGCCTCGGCACATTGCCGTCATTGGTGCAAGTTGCCCGGCGAACGTTCTGGGGTCGCAGTTTCCGAAGGCGCCTTGCCCATTTCCAGTCGCTGACGCACCGTGACATCTCCCGGGCCTTCTCAATGCCCGTCCCATCGCCAGTTTAAAGTGGTACCAACTGACGTATCTGTGGCGTGCCTGTACCGGATCATCACTCTCTGTGCGGGGGCCTGATCTTTTCTATTGAGTGGTGGTGGTGCGGCGGCCTCAGCGTTCGGGACTTTTCTACCTCGAAGTCTTGCCTCATCCTCATCTTCCCTTCTCCACGTACCGCGTCGGAGATCGTTCTTCTGAAGGAAATCTGTAGATGCTTTGTCCACTGCCACTTTCCGGCATAGCGGCCAGCTTGAGCGGACCGTGATGCTCGCGGGGTACTCCAACACCTGTGATGAAAGATATACTCTGTAGATGAACTGGGAAGGACAGTTCGTAAGTCGCCACCTCGCTTCCAAGTGGGTGTTGCTTTTTCTCGGTGTGCCATTTCCACCATCGCGTGCTGTGCCACAGTGGCTAGGGCGGCGCCCAGTCAAAAGGACAAGGTCTCCCTTCTTTCCACCGTTCCGGCGCGCCAAACCGTCTGTGTAAGTCCATGTTGTGGACTTGCCATCTGCACAAAACGTATAGTGTGTGAACTCATCGAAGAACGAGCCTTCCTCGTTGATGGTGTTGTGCAGGGTTCCGGGAGAAGTCGCCTTGATTCTTCAATCGCATTATCTCAGGGGCATGTCAAATGCGGCGAAACCTAAAACGTGGATAATGCGTCTCCGAGATCAAACAGCATTCCAACAATGAACTCAGCACGTTCTGCTTCCGCAGAAGGCGTGTGCCAAGCCGTTTTACGGCGACCTATATCCCCAGTGTTCAACAGAGCCATCGCCGCATCAGAAAAACACAGGTTTCGCTTGGCAATAGGTGTAGAGTACGCCTGAACTCACACAGGCCTCGCTCCACCTGATTTTCTACGGTGAGCTAATTCATAGATCTTCCAATCGTATTCATGCCAGAAGTGGCAGTGTTATTGTAAACCATCGGGAGATCATCACCGATGGATGAGGAAGAAGAAGATTTTTCATTTATCATATGCATTCTCGATATGTTACTTGTATTTGAAGTGGATTTCTGGGATGGACTATCACCTTCTTGAAGAAAAGGACCCCGCGGAGCATCAACTACGCCCGAAGACAATCCTTGCCTTTTCGATGCGCATTTTAGCTCCTTTTTCTCCAAATTCTCCCGTAGTGCCTTGATATTCGTATTCTCCTTTTCAAACCTAGCTCTCGGACCGTTATTTTGTGAGGGCCCTGAGCGGTTCGCAGGAGAAATATCCACACCGTCCTGAGAATTAACTTGCAAAGGGCTAACAATTGAGTGTTTCTGTTTTACCCTCGATCTAGTCGTTGAATGAATAATACTGTCTAAGAAAATAGAGAAGTTACTGCTGCTAGCCATCAAATCACCATAGCCGATAAAGTTTCTTGTAGGGGTAATAATCTTTTCAGACAGCTTTTCTGTATTTTTGGCAGACACCCTTCCTCTCTCTCCAGTAATATATACTTTTTATACAAATATTTTTTGCTCTTATGTACCACTGTTTGGGTGTGCTTCTATCGCCGATGTCTTCCTGTTTTCCTTAAGGAATGTGGAGCACTGGAGAGGGTGACTTTGTTTGCGTCATCGTGTCTTTCTTCGTCTCCTTCCCGCCACCAGCCTCCAACTTGGCAGACTTCGGCCTGTCGTTCAGCAACAACTGGTCTTCTATGAGAAGCTGCGTCATTTTCTTGAGGAATCTTGTTCGGTTTGGCTTCTTGCGCAGCGAAGACCAAACTATAAACCGCAAACGCCTTCCAAGCGAATTCGGCTTCCTGATTCGAACACCGGGTGCGATCGAAAAGAATATTCCTGCCATAAACAGACCACAGTCCTCGCTGCCACGCTTTTGGTGCAGGAAAAAACTAATTTCAATAATTAGCACGGGCCAGAGCTTTTCCAAAATATCAAGCAGGTCTTCCAGGACAACATCTGATGGCGTAGAGCGATGGATGGTCAAAACGATCGACCTCTTGTTTTTGCGGACGCGTAAGTTGCCAGAGATCCAATAGTGGTGAAAGAACGACGGAGAGAACAAACATCGGTTCGACATAACAGGTTGGCTTCCGGAAAGAAGACTTTCTTGCAGTATGCTTGCATGTGCTGCGGTCATGCCCGACGGAGTGTTACAGGGAAAGACATTTCCCTGCGGGAGGTGCCTCTCGAATATTTCGAGATCCACGTTCGACGTCTTACCCTCGACGAAATCGCCGCCTTCAAATTGTGCGAATTTCTGGAGTGCGTCGGCATTTCGGCGCTCCTCTACAGTTCGGAATGAATATTTATAGAGCAGTTGTGTTCCTTTTGCTCTCAACTGTTTTTGGACGCCTTGCGCGTCCCGCCGACTGTGGTTTTTTGAGTTATTTCCCTCAAACTATAGGGAATTCGAGCGCGGGTACATGAGGAGAGACCCGGTCCATTAAACTGCACGCGGAAAAAAAATTTCTCTCAAAATAGTCGTTGCTGTTTTGGGAGAACGGAAAGTCATCGCCCCTGGTGCCAGTACTGTACACCCAGCGGCCTTGACCACCCCGTCCGAGACCGAAGCAACCACGACCACGCTTAGCACCACTCTCAGATCTCAGCTCTCACCACTCGTGATGGCGCCTTCTGCATCTTGGCCAGCCCTTTTATCTCTTCCATGATTCCCTCCGTAATCCTGTAGAGGTAAGTGAGGCGCTCGACTGTAATGTCCATCCTTACTGCAGATATGGTCTGCTCCCAAGCGCTTAAAATCGGCCCCAAGTACGAGCCACCCTCTAAGTGAATGTCGGGACGATTGAGGACGAACAGCTGGCCCATGTCCCTCTGTCGTTCGGACCCCATGGGGCATTTTGCAGCCTCCACTATCTGCTCGTTCAGCGCCTGAAAATCCTCCTCCGGAAAGAGTGGATACTCCAGAGTTTCCAGTGGCTCCCCGTTACGTCTGTGTAATGGCGGGCAGTATCGCAAACACGCTCCGGTTAGGGTTTTTGCTGCGGTTGTCGCTGTCCTAAAGGAAAAGATGGTGGAAAAGATCCAGCTTTCGATCTTCGGGTTTCTCCTTTTCCGTTTGGAAAAGGTACTGTCCTACCAAAACCCCCTGGGGAGTGGGGTGGCCGTCGCGTGCCAGTTCTGCGTACTTCCCAACGGTGCTCCACAGCACCCCTTTGTCGTACACGCGAGGAAAGGAATATCGCTATTCCTTTGGGTGGCGAAAGGAGGCTTTCCACGGATGGAGATCTCTCTTACCCTGTGCTCGAGCACCTGTGGGAACGATGTGCTCACTAACTAAAGTTTTCTGAAGGGGTTGTGCACTCCGACGAAAATGCGTGTCACAGAAATTAGGCCACATGGGAATATTCGAAATTAAATTTAGTTTCGTGGACTCTCTGCTCAACTCGGTTAACAGATCCTCGGCCAAAATGGTTTAGTGGTCGCGAGCCTTTCTTTTCGGAAAGAAGGTCGTGGGTTTGAATCCTAGCAGGAACAAGCTTTTATTCGACGGATTCCTTCCCCCCCACTTTCGCGTCGGGCGAACCGAATGTCGAAGATAGAGTCTTACAGTGTTATTGGGGGTTCACGAATGGTATTTGGCCTAGCTAAGGCAAGGTAGACACTGTCATCCCCATTGGATAATGCCCCTTTGCTTTCTACACATCTTCGGAGTTGGAATGTGAAAGAAAGGAAGTTTATTTCCACACCATTCCGATCGGGTATACCAAACCATGCGATGAAGTGGAACTAATAAGTTTCTTCTTATGCCCATCTTGCTCTCTGTCTATCTATCCCTGAAGATTTTTCTTTTCTATGATCTCCTTTTAAGATCGATTTAGGAACCCTCACAGCAGCATCGCCACAACCACTTGCCTTAGCGAGATTTTCGTGAGTCTACCGACCCACCCCTGCTCGTTTGTTGGAGGGGGTATCTTGCAAATGTTTTAGGAAGCGACCCTGCGTCTAAGCAAGAGATTTCCATTTTGTCATCCGAGGTAATGTTTCTCCCCCAATTTTTTTTTGCTGATTCAATTGCGGTTTTTTGTTAGACTACCTTTTGTTTCAGTTCTTCTCCTGGGGAAACTCAGGTTTTCTCCCATTGTATAAAAAACTTCTCTCTTTCTTTAGTATTTTCAGAAAGCAATCTTTTCATTGTAAGTTTTTCCAATAGTTGATTTTGGTTTGTTTGTACGCCCAATTTTGCCTCCGTTATTTCCTCACGTCAGCTTTCTTTCTCCATCTATTTTTACCGCTAGCCCGTAGAGGAACAAGCGTTCTCTCGTCGAGACGGGGGCCCCGCTGCGGGCGGGGTCATTTTCGATTCCCTGATCCAGCAGCAGGAAAGATATTCTGAGTTTCATTCGAGTCTTAGCCACTTAAGTTATATTTTCGCCTTATTTCATTCCAGTGAGCGCCTTTGTTTTTCTATCTTTTCAACACCACCTGGTTGTATTTTAGGACTTCTCTTGTTTCAGTTCATATCCCCTTTCCGTCATTTCCTGCTGAGTGTTGGCATACTTCTATCTCTGTTTTTTTGCCGCCGGCATGCGGAGGTGAGGTCCCCCTCTCTGGGAGAATTTTAGCCCCCCGCTCCTGAACAGTTCTGTTCACGCCGTGTCTTTACCGCCACCACCAGGGCCTCTTTTTTTTCTTTCTTCTTCCCACCGGGTCTCTCACGATTCTTCCCTTTTTCAGCACCCATCACGAACGCTGGCTGCTGGCACACCGGGTGCTCTATTCCACGTGATGCGCTGGATAAAGTATCAGATCCCCGCAACCGTTTGGCCGGGGCGGTGTGATGCGTTTCTTGATGTTTCCCCCCGCCCCCTGTATGCATTCCAGCTGAGCTTTTATGCTGCTGGCCCTGTTGTCGCCCCTGTATGCGCGGCCTCACGCCTTGATAAATGGCTTCCTTCTGATGGGTGTGGTACATTCGGTGACTTTGAGATACCCCGCGTATTACCATGCTGTCTGTTTCCCGATGCTTCGCTGCCTCCTCTGGAGGAAGGCGGTCGGCTTCTCAAAGCCACAGTAAATTGTAACGAAATGATACGGGCGCTACACAGCGTGAGGGTGGCGTGAGGCCAATGTGGGCCCGCGAGGGGCATGTGGCTTTCAGCGTACTGATCCGAGCTCTTGCCAGCTTACATTCTTCCTCTCCCTTCCCCCCTTTGACTTTTATCTTCGATAAACGGCAAAGCGCATGTGGCTCTGTGGTGGTGGTTACATGTGGGCATGCATGCCGAGTTATATATGCTAAGGTGATACCGCTAAGGGTGGTGGTGGGTGTGTTATATGTTCTTAGGCGAAAAAAAAGGGTTGGTGGGGATGGGAGAGGGTTTCGAGTCAGGAAGCCCACCCGTTGAGCTCTCCCTAGTGCCCAGGGATGGCGGGGTCGCAGAGCTAACCTATTTCCAGTGATTTGCTTTGTGGGTGTGGGATCACAGTGTGGAATGATGCAAGAGCGACCGCGAGATAAAAAAGAAGAACCAGGTGCAATAAAGAAAATCAGGGGGTCGGCAAGCGAGGCTTACACGCCTACACTGAACGCGGTTGGTTGATGGGGCGATGGTGGTCGGGGCATTTGGTCGCTTCTCTCCCTGGACTGGTTCTCAGGGGGGGGGGGGGACGGGCGGGAGGGAGCAACCCACAACCGTTGACATTGGAAATTAAGTATAGCTGGATGGCTCCATGTGTTTGGGAGAATAATTTATAGGGGGCTCTGTAGCCCTGCTACTTTATTTTTTCTTCAGCATGTCGCTTCTTCCGTAGAGCATATAAATTTACGAACTCCACCAACTAAGGGGCGACTGTGAAACGCTTCTCTACAGACGCAGTCGCCATCACCCCTCTCACGGTTGAGAGTCCCTCTGCTCGTGTGGGAAGATGCATGCATCTTCCCAGAGACTTGCCCGATGAGAGGAGAAGTCTGGGCGAAGGGGGGCATTTCGCAGCCTTAGAAGGACACGCAGGTAAGATGTGGACACGATATCTACTGTTGGACTAGTGTAAAGACATGAATATGATCGCAGGTCGCTCCAATCGTTTGCCAAAGCCCAGGCCTGTTCACCGACATCGAGTCACGAGATATGGGGGTTAACCCTCCCGTGCTGACCCGCTTACAAAGTGGGCGCTTTCTCCTGCCACCACCATAGGTGGTTCGCTCTCTACAGGGATAGGGGATCTTGGTTTCACCTATATGAAAGGGGTAGTAGGCCCTGATGCCGTGTGGGGGTGCTCCCCAGCGTCAGAGCCCGCTGCTGTTTAAGGGAAAATAAAGCAATGCGAAAGGGAGAGCACTGGATTCGCAATAACTGTTTGCGTTTCTTTTCCCTCTGCCCTAAGGGGAAGGGGGGGCTGTCGTGAGGGGCGTCGAAGAATTGATGAGGTGCAGGAAAATAAGAAAAGAACTTCTCGATTTCATTCGCAAAGGTCACTCTTCGCATGGTGTCCCCCCACCCGGGTGTCCAAATCGCACTGGATTTGGCCGGCGGGTGGGTGTGGTGTTTGTGTGTTTTTCGGCCTAATGCAGTTCTTGGTCTCCATTGATGGGGCCGCATTGTTGCGGGTTCCATGAAGCTCAGGGAGAAGGTTTGTTATCGGATGTTGGCGGCGCGCTTCTGCGCCAGAGCTGTCTACGGAGAAACGGTCTTCTGGGATGTTCTTCTCGGGGGCGTGCTGGTTTGTTTTTTGTGGTCCGTGGGGGGGCTTTGGTTTGTGTTGCCCCCCCCACCCCACGCACCCCTGTGTCCCTCGGTATCAACATCCAAGCGGGGTTCCCTGCTTTTCCTTCTTTGGGCGTTCTGAATCGGGCTTTGGTCACCCCTTGCGGGGTCGGCGGAATCTGTCTCAAGCTCGCCAGAAGTGATTAATACGGGGAAAGCTTCCTTTGAATTTTTGCCATTCTATCAACATTTCACCTCGACGAAGGGAAAATAAATGATCAACAGTGGCATCGGTAAGTTGAGAAAACAATAATTCGCCCACTTCATGACGCAATTGGGGCATTGGGTTTCGCGGAAAGGCGCGTTTCGAAGCGGCCCAGTAGAATTTAACACTCAAGGCAATTAGCGTGGTGCGAGTTGTGAAAGCGATTAACGACACCTTGTCGTGAGAACACTTGTATGAGCACTCAAAACCTGCACTCTGAGCTATTTGGCTCAGAGTCGCAGATGAGCTTCATCGGCCTATTAGCCTCCTTCCACGCCAGATCTAGCCGGCTCGTGTGATAGAAGCACTATCAACTCTACTCGATCAAATGTGCATGTTTCAGTCACACACGTCACAGTGAGCTGGTTGTTGCTCGTGATAATGCAAGGGTTTACCAACCTGATTTTTCGCGCTCTTTTTGCCCATTCTGAGGGCCTCGATCGCTTCCTGCCTTTTATTATTAAGTAGCCTTTCCTATGACGTCAAGGTTACTCTATGAGGACGCTGATGCACGATATTGTCGCACTTTTTGTTTTAATTGGTATGCTTACTATTTTGTACAGGTTCATCATCCCAAAGTTCTTCCCCTGCGTAGTTCACCGAGTGGGTATTGTTCAACTGGATCAGAATAGCAGCACTGTGTACGCATTCGAGTCCTCAGGGGTGCCAATTGCGAGCAACTACAATCGCTCTCACGTCAAGGCACGTATTCGACGCCGTAATCATCAATACGAATCGGCATTGGTGTAGTCATTTCTCTCTAGGTCGCATTAAACACAAGGAAATAAGGGTGTTTTTGCAGAGGAGCTCCCAGAGAACTACGGTGTGAACTAAAGTGGCAGCTTCGAGTAGTGGCGACAGAAAACGTCTTTTGTGCGCACAAATTGAAATTCAACAGGCAGGCACGGAGCGCTTGAAGAAAAAATACCGAGAGGGGCTCACGTTAAAAATCGCGGCTCTAGTTGGATACCATTTTTTCATATTTCCTTTCTGTATTCGGCACCAACCAAAACAACTCTGGCATTTCGGTTTCCAGGTAGGCATAATACTTATCGATACTGGGGTTGTTTCTCGGCACTACGAACTTGCTAGTCGTCCTAGCACAATGGCCAACGATAGTGATAGACAGCAGTTCTTGCATTATGTCTTGGAGATATCTCAAGTTCAGCGAAACCATATTGCTGATCGCGTAGAGCAGCTGGCTCAGCATGAGCGCCATTCGTGGCAGTACTTTCTCGGGTGCATCGCTTGTTCAACTGCAAGCGTGCTCGTCGCGTTCAAGTTGTGGGGGCCTCGTCACATTTTCAAGAATAGCTTATACTATGCTCGGCCGCTTCCTCCAGCGATTAGTATGGGAGTGGCTCTTTACGGCATCCTGTTCACGTGTCGAGGAATGCTAATGAGGAACAGGATTTGCATCATGATCGAAGATTATGAATACGAACTGAAGCGAGTCAAAGCACATCATTGTGAGGAAGGTGTCACGCAGCTTGCGTGGCTTGAGTTCGTTCTGGATCAATTGAAGCAAGGCTCAGAGCAGCGTTTCGACTTCAAAAAATTACGAGATATGCCTGCAATACAGTAAGGGGAACGTTTACCGTTACTCAATTTCACTTACAAAAAAGAAAAGTATGAAATCTATGCGTTTACTATCGTATAAGGAAGCCTCTTTGTAGAGGAAAAGGAAACTGCTGCAATTTTCTTCTCGGCAACGGCTAGCGGGGAAAAATTATCGTGTTATAACAGTGGTAACAGTTCCTCTCCTACTCAGCTCACGTATGATTTTCTTCTCTACCCATTCCTTAATCCCAATTATTTCTTACACGTCATGACATAGAAAATGGAATCCAACAAGTGTCAAGAGAAGGTGAGTGGTCGGTTCGAAAAAGTGCTTCGCTACTACTGGGATGGTGTACCGGTACCACTGTTGTGCAGTGAAAGTAAGCTGCGAAGCCACACCTTTGTGTGTCGAAGATTAGCATTTACACCTGATTATCATGGCGAAACCGTTGAGATTCCTCTTGAATTGTCACAAGAAAAGCTACCGTTCAAGGCTCTCCGCGATTACGTAGATTTACCCCAACCAATAAGCTGTCGCATCGGTTCCCATTATTCGCCGCTGGTGGGTTTTTTCTGTTTTGACGAGGGGAAGCGCTCTTCTAGTACCACGGCAAATGAACTCCTGCAGACCGTACGGGTTCCGGTTGAGTGCTGCGATGAAGCCGATGCGAGGATCAACGATACTTCTATGATACACCGGCGAATTCGTACAGTGAAAATGGTTTCGCTTTACAAACCTTTGATCAAGGAGTACTCTCCACTGAGCCGCCGAAGTCTGCGGAACATACTAATAATTGCAAGCAAGGGCTGCACATCGGTTTCCAAAGAAATCATCGCCCGAGAAATATGCGATGTAAATGAAGATTACGCAACAGCTGAGTCAGAAGCTATTTTTTATTATATGTGCCTCAATCCACTCTTTAGCAGAATACTGGCGCCACTGCAACTGGCACTTTCTCCGGAACCAGTGATACGCAGTATAGACTTTGCCTCCGCGAAAGACACACCTTTTTCACGACAGCATTTTATTGAGTCTAGACAATCCCTCCAAAATCAACCATTTTGGAACAAAAACTCATACGAGTATTTTCGAAGCTTGGAATCTTTATGGGAGACGAAGTTCAGTAGGCTGCGATTCGTGAGATTGGATGTGGAGCGCAGCTGTCTAGATGTAACCCCCCTCCTGAATGAACTATCAAAGTCGATGAGCTCTGTAATATCACGACTGCGAATCGAGTTTTACACGAGTGTCGAGGAGCTTTTCTTCACCTGCGTGAAATCCTCACGTGACGTTCTTCTTATGAACGAAAAGGAATACGAGGAAAGTGTTTTGAGGAGAATTTTTGTCGCAACGGAGGTGTTCTTTGTCAAGAGGCTGAGGGCTCTTTTTTTCGACGCCATGGATGAACTTATCCGGTTTTTCGACTGCGGCAATGCCGGTGGTGGTGCTTTGATATCGAAACGTACGCGGCGTACTTCGTCTATCCGTGTGGAGCTGGTTGCGAGTGATGATTTTCAGCCACGGGCGCCTTCATTTTCGCTGCTGCTTTTCGGCGTCGCCGATCTCTTTGAAGAGATAGAAAAGAGTATCAACGGTTTGCCAAGACTTGCAAATGCAATCCTCCGAACAATGAAACTCGGGAATGAGACACTCAACATTGTCTCACACATCGAATTGATGTCCTATCGAAGCGCAATAACTGCAGTGTTAGACGATGCCTCGATTTTGGTTGATAAAACTCTGGCATCTTTTAATGAGTTTTGCGCAATACCAGTGCAGAACCTGACAATCGTCAAGACTGGATCGAATGCAGAGGTGTCGAGGCTTATTCGAAGCGCACAGCAGACTATTGCAAATATAAATCACACATCGCGTGATGAGCTATTCTACGGTCGCTTTGCAATTATATGTACCCCCTTACGACGAGAGCTTGTGCGTCATTGGGAAGACTATTTAGCAGCTCTTATTTCGACCTATCAAAACACGATTACTGTCATCACGGAGGGTGCGCAGGACAGAAGTCGCAAGATACTGGCGGTGCTTCGAACTACCCCGACCACAGTAGATGAATTGGAACAGTACTTACACAACACGCATGCTGCGAAGACACTTGCAGACGACCTGCGCGCTACGAGCTTCCAGGAGATATTGGGTAAAGTGAGTTGCATAGAGAGTCTTTTTGTGCCCGTCGAGGAACACGTTTGTCGCTCTGTATTCGAGTTCAAGAAGCTGCCAGATGAGCTTCTACAGCAAGCAAAACAGGGTAGCGAGATGCAGGTAAAGTGCCGCTCTTTACTACAGCGTCAACTAGATCATCTATGCGGTACAGTGCGCAGCTATTGTGAAACTTTGTCAACCGGAGTGAAAGAGCTATATCACATGTTTAATTTTGATACGTGCGATATTGCTGCCCAAACGTGTGCGGAGCTGCGAAAACTAGTGGTCAGGATTGGTGAAACAAAAAAGCGTATCGAACACGACGCAAAGGTACTCGGCTTGCCTTTTGAGGATTCATCTGAAGAATACCTTCTTTGCTTGAATAGTTTTGAGGTTGTCGAGCAGTTTTGGACTTACGTTTTCGAGTCCACGAAACTGCGGGAGTTGTACAGCACACCGGTTTCCGCGGTCAACGCAAACCTCTTTATTGAGCGTGTCCGTGAGTGGCGGCGACTGATTCATAGCTCCGTGCGTGGCTTGCGAGCCTTCCCTGCACTGGTTCGTCTGGGGCGAGAGCAGGAGGTAGCCCTCGCCAAATTCGAAGAACTTGAGCTCTTCCTGGAGCTCATCACGTCCCCAGGACTCCGGAAGAACCACTGGAGAGACATCGCTAAACTCATATCCACTCAATTGAAAGATGACATTACGCTAGTGATCAACATGTCGGTAACGGTGCGACGGCTTCTAGACGCTGGCCTGCTCAACCACATCTCCGCAGTAGCTCAGATCGCCGCCCAGGCCCGCTGCGATTACGAGGTGGAGAATGGGCTTGAAGAGATGCGAAGCTACGCGAAGCGCACACATTTCATTCTCGAGAGCTCCTCAGGTCCTTACGATCTCGCCGGAATACTCCCGTCACACCACCGTAACGAAATATTAGGCCAATTAGAAGAATACGTCCGGAAGTGTCGAGTGATGCGGCGTCGTCCCAATCTGGGTCCGCCTGTGCAGAATTCAGTGGATGAGTGGGTGAACGCGTGTGAAAAGAGCCGCGATACTCATGCTGCCTGGGGCCCGGTAGCTGAACGATGGATCAAGCTGCGCCCCTGCCGCACCACGCTGCGGAGTGCCGTCACCGAAGGCATTTGCACTAACGAAGAGATGCGACTCATCAATCAAAGCTTGATGTCGGCTTCGGATGCATATAAGAAGCTATGCACTGTTCTCAAAAAGCCACAGTTTTCTCTTTACACGGCAATGATGCAGGACACGTTGCAGGACTTCCTTCTTACGATTAAGATAGGTGTGGACGATGCCACCGAACTGCTGCAGCAGCTTACAGAGCGGCGGAGAGCTTTCTTTACGCGGTATCATTTCCTATCTGATTCAGAGCTTCTCAACTTTCATTCAGTAGATCCTCCCCAAATGCTTGTCCACTTGCTCCCAGTAATGTATCGGCACCTTGCAAGCGTTACGATGAGGGGTAACGAGGTGGTTGGCATTGTGGCGACCGATGGTGCCACCTTGCCATTAACACGGCCCCTCGAGCTATCAAAGGAGTATCCGGACGTGTGGATGCAGCGCTTTGATCGCACAATGCGTGCTGCTGTCTTATCTGGGGTTTTGTCGTGCATATCTGACTACTCTCGCTGCAATCTTGAGTCTTGGGTAAGACTTTGGTGTGGGCAGATAACGGTGCTCGCACTGCGGGTACTGCACACGGAGGGGCTGCGTCGCTCATTGCAAATAGCTGGCCTGGAGGGGCTGCGTAGTTACTTAACCAAGACTTCGGATCTTAGGGACGCGCTGAGCATCATTGCACAAGGTGCAAGCGACGAAGGCTCAACGGGACAGTTTCAACAAGGGTATGAAGCGGTGGTGGCAGCGGCTCTGGCTTACATGCAGTTTGCTGTGCAGGAGACTGAGCTTGCTGTTGGTTGGCACGTCAGCAATCTCTCCGAACTCGAATCCACTCGAGTTCTCCAAACGTTCCTCACAAAGACCAATGACGGTATATTTATTCGCATGGCGGGGGTTGAATTTAACTACGGGTTGGAGTTTCTTGGGCACTGCAGCACGCCGATGATGAGCGCATCGCAATGGGTGCAGTTAGCCCCTATGATGGTGGACTTGAAAGTGTCTCAGGGGATTCCTTTGGCACGCGGAGGCGACGAGGTTGGCGAGGCTTTGGAGGCCGCTGCCTCCCTTATGGGATGCCTCTACTATCCCTTCGTAGCACCTCCGCACGTACCAAGAGCGACTTTGCTGAAAACGCTCCGCGGCTGTGCAGAGGTCGGTGCTTTCGTATATCTGAATAACTGTGAGTCCTTGCCAAATGCATTTCTGGTCGACGTAGTGCTCCCTCTGGCTACGGCGAATGCTGCCCCGCGCATTTCATCGTTGTGGCGGCCGCCCGGCAACGCTCCCGGAGAGTTATCGACCATTACGGTGCATCCGCTTTTCCGGATCGTGTTGGCTGCCGCTGAGCCGAACGCGTTGTCCCGCAGTGTTCAGCTGGCATGTAGGCGAATGGGAGTCGGCGCGTTTCATGCGGGGGAGCTGCTTCATGATTTTCTGGTGCGTGCAGGGGTAATACCGGCAGCCCCTGTTTCAACTGAGGAGGTAGAGTTCACCGCGTTGTACCAGCAGTTGCAGGTGCTGCACCCCACAGTTTTCACGATACGCCGACTGCGGATGGTGCTCTGTGAGGCATTTGCGAGCAGCGACATATCGCAGAGGACAGAGTTGTTCGATATGGATCTGTCGATTCCGCTTCGGTTACTGTCCTCTCTCATGACCGCGTTAGGGAGCATCGTTTCCGCATTCTTGTGCTCCCCCGAGGGTGTCGCGCTGCGGCGGAACGTGGAGGCGCAGGTGAGAGCTGGATTGCTGCTTCCATCCTGCAGAGGAGCACTGCCAGCAGCGTGGTGCGAGGCACCACTCGAATGGTCCACGCAACAGCAGGCGACGAACACAGTCTTGGCGCGCTTCGATTCCTGGATGGAGGTGCACCGTCGTGTTCTCCTTGTCGGACCTCACTTTTCCGGTAAGACTCGACTGTGGAAAACGTGGGCTGGCAGCTGCTCGCCGCTGATCTTTTCACCGCCGCTTATTTCTGCGTCGGAATTCTACGGTACATCTACGGAGCCCGGTTTTCTTCATTTGATCATGGCGCAGCTGAAGGAATCTCCCACAGATGGTAAGGCGCCGCTGGTGGTGATGGAAGATGTTGATGCGACGTCATCGTTTGAGCTTTTTGTTGCCTCGTGGTCAGAGCAGGTGCGTGCGCGCCAGGAGGAGGTGTGTGGCAGTCGATCCATTATAAAAAGCCTGCATGTGCGCGTTGTGGGGACAGCTCAAAACCTGAATCAGCTTGCCCCTAATACCCTTGATAGGTTCGCGCTGATGGCGCTCGCGGCTCCATCCGGGTGGGAGGAGGCTCTCTCTTTCGAACTTCGCATGATACCAGATGCTAAATGGGCGGCAAAAGTGCTAGAGAAGCTGCTGCCTCCACTGGTTGAGCGCGCGGCAAAAGCTTCACCGGGGTTTGTGGGATCATCTTGTGAGAAAACCAACATGTATGCCATGGCGCAGCGAGCGGCGGCTTTGTGCAGTCGGTGGTATAAGTACGCTCTTACCCTCCACATTCACCCCGGAGCATTGGAGCTGAGGGGTGACGAAGATGAGGTACCTTTGCGCCTTTTCGCGGTGCGGTGTGCCGTGATGGCGGCAGTATGGTCTGTGGGGCTCACGTTTCCGCTGGGTGATCGCGATGCCGTAAAGCTCTCTCTCCTCGGAATGGAGTCGGAGGTGACAAGGGCGCTTGCCGAATGTGACCTTCCCGGAGACTTATTCCCTATGTTATCGCAAAATAGTATTAATCCACTGGAGCAGGTGGTTCTTCCTCGTGGTTGGATGTCGTTCGAGGAGGCAGCGAAGCGCACGGACCTCCCTCTGGCGTGGTCAGGTCATTGTAGCATCGATTCGCAACTTCCAGCATGGTCACAGGTCTTTCCGACGCCTTCCCGCAAAGCTGTATTACAGGCAGTAGAGTGTCTAATCAACTGTGGGCAGCATGTACTGCTGCATGCCAATGCTGGGAGCGGGAAGTCCACCCTTCTCCGCACAATGAAAACTAACGTAGCGGACTGGGTGGTACAGGTGCACGACATGAACGGTGGGATGCAGCCCACGCGCATCCAGAAAGCGATGACAAGCGTGCTTATTGAATCCTGCGACGGGCGACACAGCCCCACGCTAGCCCGCCGGTTGGTGGTGTGCATCGATGACCTGCACCTATCCCCTCCCTTGAGGCAACACGGTGTGACCGACATCGAAGAAAGGCTCTTCCGCGCTGACGGCCTCATACGGTTTTGTGGGGAATTCGAGGCTCTCAGTACCCCAGCGACGGGGACAATATCAACCGCCAACGTAGTCTTCTGCGCCACAAAGCTGCTGCCCACCGGAGCGCAGAGGCAAAGTAGTTCGGGTGCCATCAGCGGTTGCGTGGATGTACGTTTGCCAGATTTTGATAACGACGAGATGGCGACAGGTGTGTATGAGCTTTGTAATGCGGCTGCGTTCCAGAAGCGCGCGCAACGGTTTGTGCATGGGTGTGCAACGTTCCTCGACCTCATTCACGGCGCGTATGCGCAGTTACGGCATCGCAGCACTGTGGTTGCATCTCACATTGTCACGCCCGTTCCAACGCTGGGACCCATCACGCCAGCTGGGTCACAGACCAGTGTCGCGAGCTCGTCACTGGAAAACTCCATGACGAATGAGGACAATGCCGTGGTGGAGCGACGTAGCTTTCCATCGTTCTTCGCTGTACACCTTCGTGAAGCCTTGGAGGCACTCGAGCTGCTACGCACGCATTTGCTCAACAACACTTCAGACGCGCATGTTGCAACGCGGGTCTTTCTGGAGGTTACGGCCTTTTATGCGGATCAACTGCACAGTGGGCCTCCTAAACTGAGCACTTTGCACCCGGAGGGATCCTCTTCGGCGTCGCCGTCATCCGTGTCGGGGGATGCAGCTGCTTACAACGCTGAGCGTGCCCTGCGGCAGTCAGCAGTGCAGGCTGCAGAGAGCTCGCTACAAAAGTGTGTTCGCGGCGTGGTGAAATTCTCTTCTCTCGCCACCCTGCTTCAAACTAGCTCTTCTCCCGATGTCATGACGTCGGAAGACGAGTCCTTCGTTGCGGACTGTATTGCCGAATTTTCAGATGCTGCGAACGACGAGCGCGAAGAGGAAGTTTGTGAGCTTGAGGAGCGGCGCGGGTCAAGTGGCGCTATAGGTTCCAGAGGTCGTTTTCTGCGATCGGAGACACGGTGCATCTCCGTTGTGCTGAGCTATCCAGATTCCCTGAGCCGATCTACGGTTCGATCGGACGCGTCACGTGTAGAGGGATTTATTCGAAGGGCTTCAAGTAGTGCTGCACCGACTACACTCTCCATACGAAATTCTTTGTCCACTCGATCGGGTAGTGTGGATGCGCTCGGTATGGCGGCAACACGGCGGGTTCAACCTCTCGTACGACTGAGGTGCACACCAACGTATCAGACAACGTGGCTCACCACGCGGTTGGCCTTTCTGCACACTGCACTAGAAAAACCCCGCTCGCACGCTGTGCTGCTTGGGGAAAACACGTTTGGGTTGCGACGGCTTTTTCGCTTATGGTGCGCCAACACACACGTGCCTTTTGTTTGGTTCCGGGTGGATCCAACGGCGCCACCGATCGAGGTAGACGCGGCATTCTATAAGGATCTTCGATCCATTATCCGCTACGCGTGTATGAATAGTATTCACTTAGTTTTGTATCTTCCTCTTCCCCTGCTGCGAATGCCGGGAGTACTGCAGACGGTGGACCTTTTGGTGCGCAGCGGTGATGTCTCAGCGCTCTTCTCCGATGAAGAGCGATATTCCCTCATGCGAGGTTTCCGCACGACACACTCCAGATCGCTGAAGTCATTTGCCCTAGCTGACGATACAGACCTGCGGGAGCGTCTTCGCAGCTCCCTCAACTTCATTTTTCATCTGAGTGATATCGGGGAGATGCATCGCGTGGCGAGCGCCTACCCCTTCCTTCTACAAAGTCGCGTGAGAGTTTTACCACTGAGCTCTGCGGAGCTGCAGCGGTCCTTGGTGCGGGAGATGACCTTGGCATTGTTGTCCTGTAGCGGTGGTGCCGACGAAGACAATACGATCGAAGGCGTTGCTACCCTGGACGATGAGGATGCAGACAGCAAGGAGGAGGAAGAGTTGACGGTGCAAGACGAACATGGCATACCAGTGCACCCCTTGCGTCTGTCGCAACGCTCTACGTGTACCGCTCTCTGTTCGATTTTTCACTTTGTCCGCGATCGGCACCCGACGTCGATAGCACAACTCCCCGAGTTTGTGGCCATCTACCGTGACCTGAACGCGGTGGCGCGTGCGCGTGTATTGGAGAGTGCAAGGACGGGCCTTGTGATCATGCGTCGCGGTGACGAGGCGGTGAAATTGGCGAAGGCGGGGACGCAACGCGCTCATGAGGCTGCAGACGAGATGGCTGCTGCACAGACAAGAATCGCTCTGCTTACGGAGAAGCTGGAAGCAGGTGAAACTCATCGAGTGAAGCTAGCGGAGGAAGCGCAGATGGTACAAGGCGCTTTGCATCAAACGAAACAATCTTTGGAGCATCAGCGGACAACATTAGCGGAGGCCAAGCAGAAAGCAGAGGAGCGAATGGAGAAGGCTACAAAGTCGCTGCGTAAGGTGAAGTTGGCCGTCGTGCGCGCCATCGCCGTGTCGCGCACCCCGGATAAAGGGCCTCTTCTTGTCCGCGCAATTTACGCGGCGTTAGAAGAAGAACTGCCGAAAGGGAGTGAAAATCCCCATGAATTGTGGAGCACGGCCATGAAGCGCATGTGCACGAAGGAGTTCACTACGGCATTGACGCAGATCGCGCCAGTTCGTGACGCCACTGTGTTGGCAATTTGCAAGCCATACCGACAGGCGCTGGATGCAATACGGTATGCACCGGCGCTCCCGTACGCCCAGCTGCTCGCCGACTTCTTTGTGGCGTGGGTAGACTACGGAAAGTTCCGCCTTGAGGACTATGAGGCAGGCGCCGCCGAGATCGTCGATCTGGAGAGGCGTGTGACGGAGGGTGAAATGTTTTACGAAAGTTGGCAGAAGAAGGTTCTTCTGGCTGAGATGACCGTCGAGGAAACCAGGCGGGAAATTGAGCGCGTTCAACAGATATCGGACGCGTTGCAGCAGGAGCAGCGGGATATAACGGCGCGTGAGGAGTCTCTGATGAAGTACACGGGGCTTGTCGACCGTTTTTCGAGGTACTTGGCAGAACCAGCGGATGTCGTCGTCCGTTCACGGCACGCGCGCTGTGTCGCTGCAGACACACTGCTTGTCTCTGCTTTCTATGCACTTCTCGCTATGCACCCCGGGAGCAGAGACACGTATGCATCCCTGCAGCGGCATCTTATTGAAACAGTCCATCCCCTGCTTCACTCTACCGATCCTCATGACACGTTTCTGTGGTTGCTGTATCAAACGCACACCCCACGGATACGCGCACTGATGCCACCCGGCAACGAACATTTCCCTTGGGAACTGACAGCACTATTCGCGTTGCTCTTGAAGCGCACTGCGTGGCGATGGACGCTCATCGGCGGTGCGAACGTCTTGCTGGAGCAGGAGCTATGTAAGTATTTGTCCCTTACTTGCACGGGCTGCATCGTCATCTCGATATTGGACCCTTCGGCAAAGGAGCAGCTCACCGGTGCCATGCGCTCTGGCGAAGGAGTTTTGCTCCGCGACGTGAACGACGTAGCTTCACTGGACTTTGTCCGCTACCTAAACTTGCTATACTGCCAATTGAAGAAGCGCTGGTGTGTCGACACGAGCTTGCGCAAGCGATCGGCCGCGCCACGCCACGTTCAGTCGCACAAACCTTCCACGCTGCTGCCGCCGATCCGATCTGCCGATGACGACGCCCCTCTGCAGTACATTTCCTTCGTCCTGGAAGGACGTGATGTACAGGTACATCCGTCCTTTTTTATGGTGTGCACGTCCACAGTGCCGGTCTCCCCCGAAACGCACGCAGCGCACGATGCACTTAATGTTTACAATATTTGCTATTCCCCCAACCTCCGACTGCACTACGAGTGTCTGTTGCGTGAGGCTGTCTCCACCTCCTCTGTGTCCGCGAGGATGAGCTCTATGCGCGAGGAGGTGGTGTCCAGGCAGCAGGGCTACTTCAGGTGTTTGCAAGATTTTATACATGCACATGACATGGCTGCGAAGCTGCTGGCGGCAGACATCCGTGTCATCGAGGACGGGCGGCAAGGAGATGCGTTGGTAGTCGATGCGGAGCAGGCCTTGGGTGATGTGGAGCTGTACGAAGTCCAGCTTACACAAACGGTCTTCTATGCACAAAGCTGGCAGAAGGTGGTGATGGATAGTTGGGAGGTGGTGCTGCCGGCGCTGGAGGCGGTGGCTACCTTCGCGGAGCATATCGAGACTGAAAAGTTACGACGTCCGTGGCACATCTCGGCGCTGGACGGGTGCCTCTCTGACATCGTCCGTTTCCCACCAGTGTTTCTGCGCCGGTTTGCCCCGCAGCCTTTCAGTGATTTGACCATCGCACAAAAATGCTTCTTCGCTGTGGTGAACTACGTGCAGCACGTAGTGGAGCGCCTAGCGGCTGGCTGGCCAGTCCCGGTTCGGGGGCTCTATTCTCTACTGTTGTTGACGTCAGCTATGAGGGCGGTCCCGGGTGTCTTCACCATCAGTTCGTGCCCACAGCTACTGAAGCCGGAGCAAACAAAGGTACTACAGACACTTTTCCGGGACGTAAAGGTTTTCTGCGCTGCGACTTCGAAGGATCCTTCCGCTGAAATGCCCAAAGCCCCGCGCCAGATGTCCCTTACCCCACTTGGTCTCTCAGGGCAAGAGATGCGCCGTGAAGTGCAGGCTGTTTACTTGGCATCAGGAGATACTCTACTCCGAAACTTAATCCGTCGAGAAAGCGACGACCCCGACGAGGACAACGGTGAGGACTTCAATGGGGATACGAAAAGCCCGGGGAATAGTCAGTTCTACGTGGCACATCTCTTCTCCGCGCTGGCAGAACTCCACGTCGAGCAAGCGAATCACTTCGCTACCTCGCTATACGACACCTTCATGGAAACCGTAAGCGGTGTAAAAAATGTTGCACCCGCCCCGAAGAGGCCCCAATCGCCGGGGAGTGTGGGAGATGAGGAGGAAGGCTCATCACGTAGGACAGCTAAAGCGGGACCACGACGCACTGCACTGCATAAACGAATGAGTTCTGACCCGGGAAGCTCGGACGACGAAGACAAGAACCGCAACTCCGGGGACGCTGCTACGAGAGAGTTGGTGCCCATTGCTGAGCAAATTCAACGCGCTGCAAAGGCACACCAACCACTCTGCGTAATCACTCACACAACGCTGAACAATGCCCTTTCCTGGTTTCGTTACGAATTGGAAGAGGCCAAGTTTGAATTCCAGTGGCGAGAACTCACTCTAAGACCTACATGGATGCCACGTAAAGATGCTGATGTCGACTCGAAGAGAGTTGTAGCAGGATCCATGGTGATGGAGATCATGATGATCCTCGCGTCCCTGTCGAGGCAATGCTTGCTTACAGGTCGATGTAACGCATGTTTGGCCGTAGTTGCTGATGTGGCGGCGGCTACAACCGGCGCCTCGACGGCCGAGCTGAGCATCTTCCGAGAGGAGTGGCATCAGATGCTGGCCTACTACTCCTATTCTCTTCAACTTCCTGTAAACAAAGCCGGGGGCTCGATTTGTCTGGCTTTGATTTGCTCCCCCCAAACAGAGCAGGTGTTGTGGGGGGGCATGTCGCCTGGCACACACGGGGTGCCATGCTGCTACATTCCCCTGAATACGGCGACACCGCAGCAGCGTCTCATGGAGCTTCTGCAGCCATCCCATCGGTACTTCCAAGAGGGTGGGGTGACGCATGTGTTCGAGGCGGTGTCGCAGATGGTGGCGGCGGAGCTGTCGCTCCGTAAGGATACCCGAAAAAGTAACAAAACGACTCGTCTTCGAGGTCCCACGCTCGCGAAGCTGGCTATGTTTCAGAGTACGTCGTTATCACCGGTGGCGCTGCCGCCACCACCGTCCTCTACCTCATCAGCTGCCCTTTTCGCTCTCCAGAAGGCCATGGAGGAGCTCTGCTCCTGCGTTAAGCTTTTGCATTACGAGATACTGGTCAGTCACGTCGCATGCCAGGTGCGTGAACAGCTGAGTACCGGCGACGGCACCCTGGATGGCACCGTCAACGACCCAACATCGGTCCTGCAGCTGTACGACTTGATATCGACGTGGTGCATGGAGAATTACCGGCGACTCATCGCTGAGTTGACTTCCCTCTCCCCCGACGACGTGCCAAGTCCGCGGAACGCCAAAGAAACGTCGATGAGCGACTCCGTCGGCGAGTTCGCGTTAACGAAACGAGAATCCGTGCATTCTGTCTTGCACTTTCCGTCCCCGTCACACGCTGCTGCGCGACGCCACCAGGCCGAAAAGAAGTTCCTTCCATATGGCCTCAAGGCCTACTACTACTTGCGCCGCCGCCAGCCTACCTGGCAGCTTCTCATCGCGAAGCATCTTCAGCTGACAGCGGATGCCGGACAGGTGAATTCACCTACTGGCGCCGAAGCAGCAGAGGAGCAGCTCGCCCAGGCGGTGTTGTCTGTCATGGGCGTGAACGTGCGCGCTGGAGGCGCCTCACAAGGCCTTTTTTCAGTAGGTAATGGAAGCGGCTTACATAATGCCGGAAGCCCGATGGCGACGGACAGCCATCTCCATTCCGATCGTTCTCGTCAGCGAGCGGCGCAGTGCAAGCTGGTGGAGCATGCGTTGGTGCAATTGCGCACGGGTCTCTTCGTGCTGGCCAGGCAATTTGCTGCCTACTACATGTCGCCTCCCCATGAAAGTGGATTCAGGACTCCTATTGTGGAGCTCCAGGCACGTCAGACCATGTTTCGCGCTCTGATTGGTATTCCAGAGCACGATGAAGAGGTTCAGTGTTTGTGGAAGGAAGGGGATATGGAACAGCTGGGTGATGCAGAAAGGTTCTCACTCGTCCTCAGCATACGCGGCCTTGATACGTTTCGGGCGAAGGTCAGCATCTTCCCTTCTGCGCTGATGGAGCTCTGCGGAGAGGTGGAAACCACCAAGAAACTCTACCGTGAGCGGCAACAGAATCTTATATCGTTGTGCTTTGCGAAAAGAAGCGACAGCGTTAATCCCTACCCACTTTCCCACTCTGCGTCGGTCAGGCCAATGACACCGCCGGCAGACACCACTGTACCCGGTCTGGGACTGGGAACCGCTCTAGTGGAGGCGCTTCGTGTGAGAGCGACGATGAGCGGCCTGCGTGAAGCACACCTTGGGCCAGAACAAGCGGTGCTGGCATGGGAGGCATCTTCCCTCCACGCCCTCACAATGCGACCGCTTCCGCGCCCCGCTGCGGAGGAGATGACCGTTCAGATGCTGCGCACTTTTACCTGTGTGATGACCCACGATAGCCAAGGTGGAACGGCAGAAACCCGACCGCACTCCCACGTATGGTTGCCATCCCTTCTCCACCCGGCGATGGACCTGGAAATTCTCACGACCGCAGGACAGGTCCCTCCCTCTGCGACGAGGACGGTCGACGGGGGGCCAAACAGGCGCCGCGGCAGCTCTACAGTTAATTACCCTTTCGATGACACCTTCCGGGGGAATGAGAGAGGGGATTACGGCTGTCATGGGAATGAGTACGATGGGGCAATGGAAGGCACTGCAGAGAGTCACCTCATCGTCGTTGTGACGCGACGTTGTTTTCTCCTGCCGTACGACGTCGTCCTCACGGGAGCCCGACTATCCCCTTCACTGCAGAGGCAGATCCTAGCACAGACACAGTGGTCCACGAGTGGCAACGGCAATGCCACCTCAGCGGAGTCAAGGGCCGCAGATGACTCAGCAGCAACGGCGGCGGTGGTGGCGATTAGAAAAGTGCTACTCCGCACGCAATCGCCCCACCTTCGTGCAGATACGTCGTTGAGTAGTATTGCTGATGCTCGCACCACCCTGTATACGGTGGGGATGCGAATGTGGTGCACCGCCACCGCAGAACCTCGCATCGACCTCCCCTGGAAGTGGCGGTGGGCCTCTGTGGAATGCGCTCGCCTTTTCAGCGATACCCTGCTCTGGGATACCGCACCGCTTTGCGTTGCTCTGAATACAGCGTCCCTCAGTGCCCCCTCCAACGTCATTTCTCACGCACCAACGCCCCCCTCTCCCCAGGAAGCGTGCGGTAAGGTCTTCTTCACGGAGCTTCAAGATGGAGAGGGGGAAGAGGCGGCAACAGCAGCGCCGAAGGTTGACGCGGTGGCATGGTGTGCTCGCGCTTTCAGTGAGGTGCCCATCCCGGTGCAGTGGCGCCCCATTCAGGAGACACCACGCCCCGCCCGTTGCGATGGTTTCTGCACGATGGAGCTCTTTCTCTGCGTTGAAAGTCAGCTGCGGAAGCCAGTGGGCGGGAGTAGTGATGACTCCTCGTCGAATGCCTCTTCGGCGTCGTCTTCGGCTTTAGGGGCGACTTCTACCGCTGCGGCCCCTCAATTCATCTTGGAACCCCTACGCATCCGGGAGGCACTGGATACGTACATCTGGATCGCACCAGATGCGTCATGAAGGTGCATACGTGTTTGTGGGCGTGATACACCTTGCGGAAATGCAGGGATTGAGGAAGCCGTTCGTTTTTCGAAATCCTTAATGATATCGGTCACTTCCCTACGTCTCTCCAATTCTTTTCGGCTCGCCCTCCCCCCCTTCTGAGGATGATACACGTCATCATCGTGGCCCCTGGTTACGCTTTTTTTGAAAACACGTTGCGCGTCTTGTACGTGTTCTCTGCAACCAGAATACTGGATATGTATAGCCTACGCTGCTGCTTGGCGCTAGCCAGCTTCATCATTGATATATATATATATATATATGTATATATGTTTGCTTCTGCTCCACTCCTTTTTGCATAACGTAGGAGCCATCACGTCGCGTAGTTTATGTCACGCACGACACATCACATTTCTCTGCCTCCCTTTTTTTTTTCGTGAAAAGCTCTGTCGTGCTGCAAGTCTTCATGCGGCATGCTATGACGCCGTTGCTGTGCCATGGCCTGGATAGGCTAGCTCACCCCTCCACCCATGTTTTTTTCTATTCTTCCCCCCCCCTTTTTTCTCTATCCGCCGAAATCGCTCTTGCTATCTGACGGTGGCGGAGGCACACAGTGTCTCTGACGCTATGGGCTTCTCTTCGTGCGCGTGTGTTGGGGGAGTGGAGACAGGGGGAGGGTAGTGCTGCGCTTCTTCATGTAGAGCACCGAAATGAAAAATGTGATGGGGAGAAGACGAGACCGCATTTTACGGTCCCTCTGTTTCAAAACACACGCCACGTGTACGTCCCGCTGAACGCTGGGTCTCTTCGCATGCTCTTTCGGGGCTGCACTGCATGATTTCTTCTCTATTTCTGGTGAGGATGATTCTTCTCTGCACCCAGACGCGTGTGTGTGTGTGTGTGTGTGTATGTAGAGGGTGTGGTGGGGGTGCTTGAGAAGGAGATAAATGCTGAGGCCAGGCGTCGGAGGTGGCGAGAGTTGAACGCACGCGTGTCTCAGCGTCTTTGCTTCTCTTCGAACAGAATTACGGCATAGGCGTGCAGCTAACCCACTGCGCATTCCTCTCCCCAAACCCTCATAGCCTTTCTCTCTCCTTCCTCCCCTTTCGAAACCTTTTGATTTTCTTCTGCTCTCTCTTCCCTCCCGTCTCCATCTTCTCGTTTCCTCTTCAGAGTGCGGTGGCACTCATGCCTTGCAATGCCGATGACCTGCCAGCGAAAGACCTTGCTGCAAAAAGCTTGACATCCCAAATCACCATACCGGTGCACCTCCCTCGCGTCCTATCGATTTGAGTTCTCCCCCTTTTCCCTTCCCTCCCTCCCTCAAGAGGTCGAATACGAACTCGGCGAGATGGAGCATACCGCATCTTCAGCGGTGCGCCGCGCCTCCGTGGAGGGAAAAGGTGAGCTCACATGAACGCAAGAACGTGCCACCGTCTTCTATCATAACCCTACAGCAATCCCTTCCTCCCTGCAATAAGAATATGAACAGCCACAAAAGCACCATGCACTCGTGGTATCACATAAAGAAATATCCTTTTGTTGAGGATCTCTCGCCTCCTCCTTCTCCCTTCCCCCCTCTTCTCGAATTTACGCCGCCAAGTTGCTGGTTCCTCTTCTTCGCTGTGAGTGGATATGCAGGAGCCTACCTGTATCCCTTGCCCTTTCACGCAAGCAAACCTAGCTTCGCCTATTCTCCCTAGCTCAGCCTCCTCTTCTCTCCTTGGTCGCTCCTCTTCCTCCCTCTTTGCTTTCTTCCTATGGTTCACACCGAGTCGGGCGTGGTTGCAGTGGCGTGAAGTCGTTTCTGGAAGAGGGCCATCGCTGGAGACACGTGTTTCGATACATCTCAACGAAGTGTTGACCGGCCCTGCAGTGCGGGCGTGTTGCAAAGGAGGAATGGAGATAAAAAACCAGGGGGGGGGGAACAGGCAGCCTAATTTGAGCTGCCCCTTTTCTCTTCCTTTGGGGTGGGGTGGGTTAGGGGGCCGCCGTTTGGCGTTTGGCAAACGTTTTGGAGTCGAGCTGCATCTCCGTTTTTCCTTGAATCCCTGAAAACAAGCATAGCACAACATAAAACAGAAAAGGAAGCAAGACACAACAGCGAATATGAATTATACGCAACAACAAAAAAGAAAAGATGAAGTGAATTTGAAAGAGGGTTGCTATTCAACACTTTCCTCAACATTCGCCTTCACCGTTTCCCATTCTTCTCACTATCCTTTCCTCGTTCCCTCCCAGCCTTCCAGCTGCTACGATCGGTCGACGCAACACATCGCTGCACGCCTGCCCATGCTCTACTCCTTTTGTGTTCATCATCTCTTTTCCTTCCCCTTCTTTTCCTGTATCTTTTCCTTTAGTACAAAAAGAAGAAGAACTGCTTGTGTGGTCTGGCAGCTTCCACCTGTCTCTCCCTTTTCCGCAACAACAGCTGCAGCAACACACGGGTACTTCTCTCCACCCTTTCGTTCTGCACGAATTCACTTCCCCATCTTGCTTCGCACTTGACACGTACATTCACAGGTCGTATCTCTTTTTTTTTCTAGAGCTTGATGGTGTGTCGTTGAGGTCGGAACGTCCGGAAACCGAGGGCACACCAACACGCGTACGCACACACGTCGCTTACCCTCTCCTCCTTCTCCCCTACTCCATCTCCTCTCCGGGAGAACGAAAGTTCACCTGATTTGCCCCCCCCGCCCTTTCCTCCCCCCCTCCGTTATATCGAGGCGATGCCTTCTTCTACACGTAATGCGGCTGGCGTAAGTCCTGAGGGCTCGCAGGTGGCAGGATTACCTGCTACCGTAACTTCGTCGTCTTCAGCATTTTCCTCATTTCCCCCTTCTGCCCCGTCGTCATCCTCCTCTCCGTCGTCGTCATCGAATGAGGCAAGGCTATCGGAATGGTGGCGTCACCTGTACGACGCTTCCACGTTCACCGAGGGGATGCAGGTGGTGTTCGAGGTAGTGCCACTATGGGTGCCCGTTGTGGGGGTGCTCACAGCTGCTGGTACCTACTACGTAACGTTTCGCATGCGCCTCTTCCTAAGCCAGTGGCGTATCGCAGAGCGACGCCGAGCGGAGCGCAAGTATGAGTTACTGGATAACTTGAGAGGGATAGCCTCCGTCCCGGTCGGTGCTGTACACACACTGGGCGATGACGACGACGATAGCGATGACGACGATGATGATGATGATGATGAGGACGAGGATGAAACGGCCGTCTCCCGACGCGATATTGACGAGTTTCGCAGCAGCCTCGGTATTCGACTGCCGCGTGATGATGATCTGATGGTCGTTGTGGAGCGCATGCTTATGTCGGATGTGCTGCCCGATGGGTGGGTGCTGTATCGAACGAGTGCCGGCATCATACGATTTATGAACTTGAACACGCAGGAGTTGTACTTCTTCCCCCCCAACAAGCGAAAGGAGAAAGTTTTGATAGAATCGGAGCTGAAAAAACGAAATCGAGAGGCGATGGAGAGTCGATACAACTTCTCCTATGAGGATGAAGGAATGAACTCCAGCTCTCTCTCGCCTTCCAGGGCGGATCTGCAGGGCTTTGGAAGTGCTCATCGCGCTGCCCGTGAGGGTGGTTGCGGTGGTGGTGCCATGGGAGGGAGCGCATCCCCCATTGACTTTGACGAAAGTGCCGGGGGTGATTATGTAGACGACGGCTACACCAGCACCTTCCGCCGTGTCTTCGCGTACTTCTTAGAGCACGAGCAGAAGAAGATCGAACAGGATGTGGCACGATCGCGGTCCTCGCGCGAGACGTCTGTGCCTCTTGGGCATTCCTCAGGAACCACCGGAGCCACTGCCACCGGTGGCGGTGTGGCTGGTGGCAGTGGAGCTCAAGGAAGTATCGGTAACGCTGCTGGGATGGCCGGGATGTCGAGTGGGACAGGTTTCGGTCATGATGGGGTGATGGGATCCCAACGTGTGTCCCAATCCATGACCTACCGCGTAGTTTCGTCGAGCTCTATCCATGGGAATCGTGGAGGCACCAACTGACGAACCGGAGGCGTGAAAAGGGGAGGGGGGAGGGGCGAGGGCGGAGTGCAGGGTGGAGGCTTTTCTTCCCCCCTCCCCCCCTCTGCGCTCAGCTCCCTCTTTCCCTTCCGTGCCTCCCTCCTTTTCCCCTCTCTTGCTCATCCCTTCCCTATCGTGACGGGCGGAAATGGTCTTGCGATGTTTTCTTCGCCCGTGTTGGTGTGTGTATCTGGGAGGAGGGGGGGTTGTTAGGAGGAAAAGGGCATTATATCTGTCCACTCTCACGCATTCCACCTCTCCTCCCTTTGCCCGAGGAAGCCAAGTGAGGAACAAGTGAAAGGGAGACAGCAAGACAGAATCCCATTGATGCGGTACTATAGGACGCCAGGAGACGCTAAGTGAGCGAGTGAGAGCGCTTGCTTGGGGGTGGCGTGAGTGTGAGGGGTGTGCATGCTACAAAGGTTCGAGATCCCTCATGCATGCGACAGCGATGGTGCCCGCAGTGCGTACTTCGTTCTTACCCAACTCACCGCTTACGAGAATGAAGGTGTATACAAGCGTGTAGTGCTGCTTTTTCTCTTGCCGTCCTTTCCTACCTCGCCCCTTTCGTTCTCCCTGTCTCCTCTCGTCTTGTGCTGTATTTTCGAGGACGATTGCGTTGTGTTTGTGTTTTTACGGAGCGTGTGGCATGTGCTTGTAGTGGTGCTCGAGGGGGGTGGAGAGGGGAGAAGGAGGAGGGAAGAGGAGAAGAAGAACTGCGCAGGGGCATCTTTTTTTTCCTGGTTCTTTAGGCCGAGGTGGTGGTGGGAAATGGGAAGATGATGGCTGACGCACAGCTGCGTCTTTTCCACCCATTTTTCCCGGTCTGAGGAATGGTCGGCGCCGGCGATGGTCGTGCCGCATTGCTGAGAAAGCAGTAAGAGTTCTTCATGTCTCTCTTCGTGTCGCGGGTTCTCCCCCTGGGCGTCTTTCCTGTGATGTTTTTTCGTGGTTTGTTTATGTTTCGTCGTTGTTCTTGTGTTGTGTTCTCTCTGCGACCTCCCCCTCCCTCCTCTTCCTCTTCTTCCTTTTTTTTTTGTGAAGTGCGTGCCGGTATGCGGCGAGACCATCTTCCCCTCCTTTTTTTTTCGCGTCTGGATGATTTCTTTCCACCCGCCGCCTGCGATTCTGATTCACGGGTTTCCCTCTTCAGCGACACGCCCTTTTTGTAATGAACCGGTACATGATCGATGGCTACGATCTTCTCTTTTCGCCCGGGGAATGTAGATGCGGGTGGGGCCACTACTGCATGCGCTCTCTCTTTCCCTTTCTCGCTCCGCCTTCTTGCTAGTGGCTTCCCTCCCTTAAATCCCACAAGCCATCAGCGGCAATACCACGAACAGATCGTTCTATATCCCTTCGTTGAGTTTCTTTCTGTCATTGGCGTGTGTACGTCGGAGGATTCGTGCGTGCAGATAAGGGTGGATGGGGTGGGATGGGGCTGGTGTGGAATGAGGAAGAGAGGAGGGGCAACATTCAAGAAGAAGAGGCGGAGGAGGTGTAGAAAAGACAAGGAGGGAATGCGATGATGATGGAGAAGGTGCACCAAGCCTCTCTCCTCCTCTCCCCGTGGAAGATCCAAGGAGTGGTTTGTATTAGCATCTGTTAGATCTCCTATCCTTCCACTACGACGGGCTCTAGCTCTCTCCCCCCATATTTCCTCTCCCTGATCATTAGCAAAAGAAAAAAGAAGGGGAAAAGGGAAGAGGGCGAGGAATGTAATGCAACAAGCTAAAACGTGCCTCTATAATATATATATACATCTATATGTCCATCGTCATGGCGCCAGTAGAAAGTGAAGGGGGAAAAGGGGGGAGGGGCAGTAGCTTTTGCTGTCACCGCTTTTTTTGGAAGGGGAAGCAGAGGAGGGGATGAGAGGAAGGCGAGCAGAATGAGGGTAGACCATGTGTCGCACGTACACAGCATCACTGCTTGACACGAAAAGAGTTACGGGAGAGGGTGGTGGTGGAACAGCATGAGAGAACGTAACAGCACAAAAAGGGGAGAGGTAGAGACACCTGCTCAGGAGGCGTCGATAGTTGTGGTTGTGGTGGCGGAGCGGCTAAGGGACGCAGAGGAAAAGGGGTGGAGGGGGAGAGTCGGGGAGGAAGGGAGGGAATGTGGACAGATAACGCCGATGAGCGAGGAAGAAGAGGGTTGGACGGTGATGGGGAGAGGTATCTTTGCCAATGTCCTCCCCTCTGCCGCTCTTTCGTTGTTCTCTCTCTCTCTGCATGTGTGCATGTCCGGATGGGGAGAAGGGGCGTGAGGATGTGAGGAGATCCGGCATATCAGGGTCTGCTGTTTGATAGGGGCACTGTGATAAAGTCGGATAGCTGCACGAGAACAACAGCACCTTGATTACGTCGCCTGCTCTTTATCCTTTGGTCTCTGCCCTCCCTCTCTGATGTGTTCCCTTTGCACCCATCCCTCCCGTGTTTCCTCCCTTTACCTTCCATTTCTTCTTTTGCCCCTCCGTTCTTCCTGCGCGTGCGTCACTTCGGGTCCTCTCCCTCGCCTCCCCCTTCCATGTGTGCGACCTCGCGTCGGACGTGCCCGAACCTTGCAAGACACTCCTCACTCTTTTCCTTTCCTCCTTGTTCCTCCTCCAATACCTTTCCTTTCCCTGATTCCTTCCCCCCCTCGGCGCGTATCGCGTCCTTTTTTGTTTCTTTCACACTTCCCATCACCGAACGCCATTCTTCGGCCCCTTTCTTCCTGCTTCTTTTCCTTTTTCTTTCTCCTCTGCATTTACATACAGCCCATTAAAGATCGTCGAGAAGCATGCCCGGCAAGGAAGTGAAGAAGACCGCGAAGCCCGCGAAGGCTGCGTCGCCGTACAAGAAGCCCGCTGCCACGTCGCAGTTCGCGGCTCGCCCGAAGAACTTCGGCATTGGCCAGGATGTGCCGTACTCTCGCGACCTGTCGCGCTTCATGCGGTGGCCGACGTTCGTGACGATGCAGCGTAAGAAGCGTGTGCTGCAGCGCCGCCTGAAGGTGCCGCCGGCGCTGAACCAGTTCACGAAGGTGCTGGACCGCACGAGCCGCAACGAGGTTCTGAAGCTTCTGAAGAAGTACGCGCCGGAGACCCGCAAGGCTCGCCGCGAGCGTCTGCACAAGGCCGCCGAGGAGAAGAAGAAGAACCCGAAGAAGACGGTGTCTACGAAGGCTCCCCTGGCTGTGGTGACTGGTCTGCAGGAGGTGACGCGCGCGATCGAGAAGAAGCAGGCCCGCATGGTGGTGATCGCGAACAACGTCGACCCTGTGGAGCTGGTGCTGTGGATGCCGAACCTGTGCCGCGCGAACAAGATCCCGTACGCGATTGTGAAGGACATGGCGCGCCTGGGTGATGCGATTGGGCAGAAGACGGCGACGTGCATTGCCATCACGGATGTGAACGCTGAGGACGAGGCGACGCTGAAGAACCTGATCCGCTCTGTGAACGCCCGCTTCCTGTCTCGCTCTGACGTGCTCCGGCGCCAGTGGGGTGGCCTGCAACTGTCTCTGCGCTCTCGTGCGGAGCTGCGCAAGAAGCATGCGCGCAACGCTGGTGTCGATGCCGCTGCCATCGTTCAGTAAAGAAGGAGGTGAGGCACTCGAACTCCCTCTCGGTGAGCGGTGAGGGTGTGTGTGAAGGCGGACGAACCGAGCGGGTGCTTGTGCCTCCCGCTGAGGACGGGAATGATCGCCTCGAGTGCTTTTGTACGTATCGCTGCCGCCTGATCTGAGCTCCGATCGCCCGCAGAGTGTTATGCTTGACAACCGACATAATGGTGCTACTTTCCTTTTTTCTTCATTTTTCTCTCTTCCATCCGGATCCAAAACAAAAAAAAATACGCAAGAAGGGAAAGCGCAAGGGGCTGATTGCACTACCATGATCACCCGATCCAGAACACCACCATCGCCGACGAACATATATATATATATATATATGTATATATAGCTCGGTGTGTATGGGAGCTCCTTTTGAGGCGGGAGGTGATGGAGAAAAGAGGGGGACAGATGTTTTTTGCGTGCGCAGATATGTGAAAAAACCGTAGGATAAGAAGGAAGGCGAAGATGTGTGTGTTTGTGTGTGTCTGCCCCCATAGCACTGCGAAGTTGCGCCATGGAGACCTCAGAGATGTTCTCTTTTTTTTTTCGAGGTTTTCCCAGCAGCATCTTGTCCTTCTTCTCGTTTCCCCGCCCCCGCCGTTTCGTTGAATGGTTTCTTTCAGCGCTGCCCTGTATGCCTTACCGTGTTTTCCCTTTCTTCTTTATGGCTCTCTATTCTTCTTCTCCCCCTTTCCCCCCTTCGCCCTCCATTTTCCTTTGTATTGCTACGTGAACGCTGGGCTCGTTGTGCTACTCTCAATTTTCTCTGCCCATTCGCATTGTTTTCTTTCACTGCGCGTGTGCGTGCATGTCGTTATGTTTTGGTAACGACATAACGGCATTTGGAAACGCAAATCGTGGTATTGCCTTCCCGAACTGCACCCACAAACACTCCGCCATACTCTCACGTACATCGATATATATATATATATATATGTATCCATCTGCGTACATATACTCAACCGTACGTTCCTCTTCCAATTCCCTCCCCCAAACCAAACTGATTGGCGAACATTTTATGAACGAAGGAGGTTTGCATTTAGCATCTTCATCATGCCCGGCAAGGAAGTGAAGAAGACCGCGAAGCCCGCGAAGGCTGCGTCGCCGTACAAGAAGCCCGCTGCCACGTCGCAGTTCGCGGCTCGCCCGAAGAACTTCGGCATTGGCCAGGATGTGCCGTACTCTCGCGACCTGTCGCGCTTCATGCGGTGGCCGACGTTCGTGACGATGCAGCGTAAGAAGCGTGTGCTGCAGCGCCGCCTGAAGGTGCCGCCGGCGCTGAACCAGTTCACGAAGGTGCTGGACCGCACGAGCCGCAACGAGGTTCTGAAGCTTCTGAAGAAGTACGCGCCGGAGACCCGCAAGGCTCGCCGCGAGCGTCTGCACAAGGCCGCCGAGGAGAAGAAGAAGAACCCGAAGAAGACGGTGTCTACGAAGGCTCCCCTGGCTGTGGTGACTGGTCTGCAGGAGGTGACGCGCGCGATCGAGAAGAAGCAGGCCCGCATGGTGGTGATCGCGAACAACGTCGACCCTGTGGAGCTGGTGCTGTGGATGCCGAACCTGTGCCGCGCGAACAAGATCCCGTACGCGATTGTGAAGGACATGGCGCGCCTGGGTGATGCGATTGGGCAGAAGACGGCGACGTGCATTGCCATCACGGATGTGAACGCTGAGGACGAGGCGACGCTGAAGAACCTGATCCGCTCTGTGAACGCCCGCTTCCTGTCTCGCTCTGACGTGCTCCGGCGCCAGTGGGGTGGCCTGCAACTGTCTCTGCGCTCTCGTGCGGAGCTGCGCAAGAAGCATGCGCGCAACGCTGGTGTCGATGCCGCTGCCATCGTTCAGTAAAGAAGGAGGTGAGGCACTCGAACTCCCTCTCGGTGAGCGGTGAGGGGGGAAGCGGTGACTGAGAGGGGTGGGGGTGATTCACCAATGGCTTCGCGATGCTCTCCGCACTCTGGAGCTTAGGTTCTAATGCCGTTGCGCGCCCCGTTGATCATCAGCTCCTACGTCCTCAGCCTCCTCTCTGCGCTTCTCCGCTTCCACTCACTGAGGTCGTCGTGCGAGGCAGTGTGGATCCTTGCGCGTTTGCTGACTGGGAACAGCGGGCAGCAGGAGAGCGAAAGAGCGTGCGCGTCTCTCTGCGACGCAGATGCGCACAACCTATCAAACCATCCATCCCCCTTTTTTCTTTTTTGTCTTTCCTTTTCTCCCGAAGTGCGCTCCCAACACTGAAATGGTGTTTCTTCCGAACGTTCGGGTTTCATTTTTAGTTTTCACCAAAAAAAGTCTAACAAGGAAACAGAGAAACATCTACCGAGGTGTGTATAGGCACAGAATAACGTAGAGCAGCATTCTCTGGAATGAGGGGAAGGCGAGGTGGGATAAAAGACGTTCGAGGCCAGCGATAGGAGAGAGAGAGATATATATGAAGGAAGGAAGGAAGAAGGGGGGAAGAGAGGGGGCAAGGGCAGAGTGCTTTTTGGTGATGAAGAAGAGCGAAATTTGTCACTTAAGGTCTCTTTGTGTGGTTTTCCACGTCCTTTCTGCCCCCACTTTCTTCAATTGGGAAAGTGGGAGCGAGGCGAGGGTGGCGCTTCCTCTTAGTGAGGAGTGGGCCTGCCTCCGAAAGCTGAGCAGTCCATGGGATGAAGTGTCCCGTTCCTCTTCTTTTCCCTTTTCCCCCTTTCCCTTGTCACACTCTTCTTTCACTTCGACGTTGCTCACCATCGGCTCCGCTCACCACACACGTGCCGCCCAAATATTGAACCACCCTCGAGAAGATACTGTGGCCTATAAATAGGGAGGGGGAGGTAAGGACGGAGGTGGAGAGAGAGAGAGAGGGGAAGATCGTATGCCACTGCTTCACGCTCGTATCCCTCTTCTCTCTCTTTCACCTTTTCCTCTCTCGGTTCTCTCCCCTTTCCCCTTTCCTCCTCCTCGTCGTTCAACGAAGCGGAGAGTCCTGAGCCGCCCTCTCTCTGTGTGTTAAGATGCACTGCCAAAACACCACCACCAGCAACATCAGCAAGACCAGAAAGATCGCTATTTTCTCTTCTCCCTCTTCTCTGTTCTCGCCGTTCTTTTCGATGTTCTTCCTTGGGGAAAACTCTGTGCTTCTTCCCATTTTCATGTAGCTGTGTGCTCCTCACACAAGTGTGCGTGTGTGTAAGTGTGTGATCTGCTTTTTGTGTTTCTCTGGACAGGGGGCCACCGGACGCACTTTGACGCTCGGCTCCCGAAGATCCTTTCATCGCGTTCTCCATACCCCGTCATTTCGCAAGCACTCATACACACACCGATATATACCTACATCGGCCCCCACCGATACGGACACACGTAGAACTTTTTACCTCTCTTTCCTTCTCTCTACATGTGTGTGTTTCTAGGGAAGTGGTGGTACCGGTGCCCTGTTTAGGTCCCCCCCTGTTGTCTTTCCCTTCCTTTCCGCCTCCCTCTCTGCTCTTCCCTTCGCGGTGCCGGCATTGTTGAGGCTTGCGCTGATTTGAGCCTTTTTTTTTTCGGCTGTGGGGAGGCGTAACACACCGCGCCTCTTCGCCGAAAACGAAAGGAAAGGGAGAGGGGGCGGTGGTGGTCCTCCTGTCGAAGAGATTTCTGAGGCGCAGATAACTGAAGTTTCTCTCCATTTTGGTGGTGAGGTGCGAGTTGGGGGAGGGGCTGCCGACTGCTTCTGCATACGCACCGCCGCAGACCCGTACAGCGCCCAGTATACAGCTTCATACACCCTGATATACAGATATACATCCTGCTACAGCTAATAGGCAAACCTTTCAAAAAGATGGACCCGTTCCAAACGGCGGTGGAGGACCTCGATGTCACTCTCGACGTCCTCAAAAAGAAAGTCGAGTTGGTGATTGTCACCCAGACGTTGCCAGAAAAGAAAAAAGTAGAAATGGAGTCTCGTCCGCTCATGCGCGAGGCTCGACAGAAGCTTTCGGCGCTTCGGGCGGAGGCTCGCCGCACGGTAGACCTCGACGCGCGACAAGCACAGGAGCTTGTCTGCAAGGAGCGCGACGAAATGATAAGAAACTTTGATGTGGAGATGAAAAATCAGATTTATCCGAGACGCGCTGCTGGGGCACGGCCCAAGACGTATCAAGAGCAGCGGGAAGAGGAGATGATGGGCCCCGGCGGCGCGGACGGCACAGGCTTTACCGACTCCACACAGGTGCTGAATGCTGCCGTCAATGTGCAGAAGGATGCGCTGCAGTCACTGCAGCGCGCAGAGCGGCTGCAGAATGTAACGGAAGAGACAGGCAAGACGACATTAGTGGAGCTCCAGAAGCAGACGGAGCGCATGTACCAAATAGACGAGGAGCTTCAAAATTTACAAGGGCAGATCGACCATGCCTCCCGCGATGTGCGTTGGTTCTATCGTCAACTTGCACGTGATAAATGCATTCTCACGTTGTTTGGCTTGTGCATTGTAGCCTTATTGGTGCTCGTCTTCGCGTCGATCTGGACGAAGCGGAAGAAATCGAAGTGACCTGAGCCTTTTCTTCGCCTCCCTCCCCCTCTTTCCCTCGCTTTTTTCCCCCACGACAGAGGAAGCGGTTTAGGAGAAAGGAATGATGGGGCTGTGTGCTTGTGTCTGTGTTGAGTGGTAAGCAAAAGACGAGACGAAGTGGATCACCATAACTGGAAGGGATGCCCCTTTCCCTTACTGCCTCATTCCTTTTCATCCACGCACGTACCTCCCTCCTGCCGGACCCTGGACCTCCCCTCGACACACCTTTCTCATTTCGTGTTTGAGCGTTGATTCGATTGCCTCATCGATGGTCTTGTTGCCTCTTCCTTCCTTTATGGTGTGTAGGTGTGTGTACGAATTGTGTTTGTCCCGTCGCTCTGTTGTTGTCGTTGTATCGCAAAGACAACCGAGATGGGGATGCCGTTGGTTTCCCTCCTCTCGCTCTCTTTTCCCTTCCCTTTCTTCCTCTCCTTTCTCGCCGTTGAGCGGCATATGCAGAAGAAGTAGGGGGTTTCTCCATCCTCTCTTCCTCTCCCCCCATGCAATGCTCACTAGGGGCCGCTTCTTTCGCACCTGAGCGAGAAAATTGTTTTCCTCAATGATTTGGGTTGCGGTTGGGTAGAGCGAAGGCGCATGAAGCTCTCCCCCCCCCTCTCCATCAACCTCTCATTGCAGAGGAGGCAGGTGAAGGCGCTTTATTATTATTTTGTGGTCCGTGGTGGACGCGAAGAACTGGATAGCATTCCGAACCTTCTTGAGCTCTTCCGATCTTTTCCCTTCCACGAGACGCTCCGCCTACCTCTCACGTGCTTCCACCGGAGGTGCGCAGATGTGGGCGATGTCCCCGCCTCTCTCTTTTCGCCCCGCGGGTAAGGCGAGGCGGACGGTCGTTTGTCTCCCTTTGCCTTCCCCCCTCTCTCACTCGTTTTATTTTTTGCCCCTTTCCTTTTCCCTTCCCTTCGTGTGCTCCGTCTACTTCGCCTTTCCTTCCCTCTCGTGCTTATACACCGCCGCTCTCTCTTTTTTTTTTTTGAGGGCCGTACGCGCACGTGCGCCCCATATCCACACGTGTGCTCTTCAACCTATCCGCGCGAGTGGGACGGACATCACCAGTGAAACGAGCACCTCGACGCGTACCCCACGTCCTCCCCTCCCCCACTTCACCAGGCTTTCTCTCTCTCTCTCTCCTCTACTATTTATTCACAATCTTTAGGTAAGGTGTGGACACACAACCTTTATCCATCAGACCCCCCCCTCATCATCAAACTAAGCACGTTTCGCACGCCCACGTGTGCACGTGAGAGTGACACACATTTATTGCTGCTTTAGATCGCGCTATCTCCTTCCCTCCTTTCCTTCTCCACATCATCATTATCACTCTCACCACTTCTCATCACAAGTCTCCCTTTCCCTTTCCTGTTTCTCTTCCCTTTCTGAGGCTGCGTGTGCCTGCGGGTGTGCTGTGCTGTGTGTGTGCGCGCCTTGAAAGCGTTCTCCCCTGTCGTTACATTCCTTTTTCTCTCCTCCCGTTCCCTCGTTCCTCTCTCTCTCTCCCCCCCTTTCCCCAGTCCACTTCCGTCTTCTCTCGTTGCTTCCTTTTCTCCATCTCGTCTCTATCGTGTAGCTGCCATTTTGTCTTTTTTTCGAATGCGGGCACCCTAGCGTTTTTTCCTTGAGTCTGTCCGTGTGTGTGTGTGTGTGTGTGTCGGAGCTCTCACGCGCATGCGTCTCGCAGCACGGCGAACGCTTGTATAATTTTGTGTGTTTCTTTTTATGTATGTATTTCACGTTGCCGGCGCTAATTCTTCGTTTTGCTCAAGGCGCGCGCCGAAGGCCAGTGTCGGGCTGGTGTGACATCTCGTGAATATCGTGTGTCACACACACACAAACACACAAACACACACCCACCTTTTTCTTGCATCGTTCCCCCCCTTTTGTTGCGCATTTGTGGTGCGGGACGAGGTGCGGAGTGTGAGGGAAGGGGTTGAAGAGGAGCGGAAAGACTTCCCTTCCTCCCCGGGTGTCTTCGTGGGTGCGCGACCCTTCGTGAAAGGCGGTGGGGAGAGGGTGGAGAGGAGACTATTCGGAGCTTCCTTTTTCTTAAATTTCAGTGTGGGTGGGTGGACGGGCCTTGAGAACCCCCCCCATTTTCTTGTCGTCCTTCTCGCCGACGTTTCCCCCTTTTTTTTTTGTGTCGGAGCTCATCACCACGCGGCCTTTTCTTGTGATTTTATTTTTGGACTATCCATGCCGGCAACGACGGTGGTTGCCCAGAGCCACAGCAGCAGCGGTAGCCGTGACATCACCGATCGCCATGCACATCGAATCGGAGAACGGCCGCCTGCCTCAGATGTTGAAGATTGTGCCACCGCCGCCTCCGCGTCGCCATCCCACCCCATTTTCACTCACAGCTTCGCATCCCCTGCCCGCTGCGAAGTTGACCACCATGACGATGCTGCTGCTTTAGCTGCTGCAGATGCTGCGCCGCTCATCTCTCCTGAGTACATTCAGCAAGTGTGGCTCCTGCGGGCGGCAAAGCACACGGTGCTTGCCCCGTTGGAGCGGGTGAAGTATGTGATGCAATGCCAGAAGGAGCTGCAGCGGGCTGGAATGCTTTCCTGTGAATTCAAGACAGTCTGGTCTTGCGTGCGGTACTTGCGATGTATGGAGGGGGTGCGAAGCTTCTGGCGGGGCAACATGGTGCAGGCAATATCCATGCTCCCGATCCTTCTGGCGAACATCTTCCTTGCCTACCCAACCCAATCTTTCATTTTCAACTCCTGTCCCGTCCACTCGGCGGCGGGCTACACGATCGCCAGTTACGCCGCCTTGCTGGGTGGTGCGGTGGCGGCCATGAGTGTCAGCTACCCACTTGAGTTTGCCCGCTTCCGTTTGGCGGTGGATGTGAAACCGCACATTGGCGGCCACTATCGGTTTCGAAACAGTTATGCCTTCTTTTCATATCCGTCCTTGAGCGAGTGCCCCCACTTTCTTTACCGCGGGGCGAGCCTCCTCATCTTCGGCAGCATCGCCTACCACGCGGTGCACAGTACCCTCCTCGGCATCATTACTCCGCTGTTGCCCCCGGATACGGGGGATCGAGGGTGGACACCGGCCGTCATTCAGACTGTGTGTGGGCTTTCTGTGGCAGGCTCGGCGACGGTGGTGTTGCATCCCGTGGACCTTGTGCGCCATCGCATGATGGTGGCGGTAATGGAAGATCGACTGCGCTACAGCTCCACGATGGAGTGCATCCTCCATATTGCACAGCAGGAAGGAGTTCGTGGTTTCTTCCGTGGGGGTACGGTTACATTGACGAAGATGATAGCAGCCGCGGCACTGACGCTGGTTGGGCTGCCCTAGTGCGCCATCATGACTTTCCCTGAAGATTCACCCGGACTTGCGCACCAGCCAAGGGCCTTTGCGAACCAAGAGGAGGAGGTGTGGGGAGTCGTCTGTGTGCGTGCGTGGGTCTGGGTTGAGGAGTGAGATCGGCCTCTTTGCTTCTCTCTCGCTTTTTTCCTTTGCAGAGGTCCTCCACATTTGATGTCTTCCCCTCGCACACCACCTTCACCTTCGGTGTGCGAGCACGATTGACTTGCTCTCGTCTCCGTCTCCCTCCCCCCTCTTCGCCGTCATTCTACACCGTGGAAGAGAGCGGTGTCACGGGTACGGCTGTCGGAAGCCGTGGGGGAGAAGAGGAGAAGGAGAAGGCGAATCGAGGATGATGCCGCGTAGATGCGGGAGGGAGAGAGAGTCGGAGCGGAGGAAGAGAAAAGGGCAATGGCGATGCAGCTAGGAGCAGGAGGAGAGGGGGAGGGTGGGAAGGATCGGTATGATACGTGTAGACAGAAACAGATCGCAGAGGGGATGTGGCACATTGTCGGTGAGAGCGATCGAGAGAGAGAAAAAGAAAAGTGAAGGGAAGGTGTATGTGTTTGTGTGAGTGTTTGCGGTCAGGGATTCTTCCACTGGCGTTCGAGATGAAAAGCACCTCCCTTTTCTGCTTCTCCAAATCCATGAGTCCCCCTCCAAATCTTCGACGATGATGGGGCCGAGTATGCCCGAACGGAGCAGCGGGAAAAGTAAGATGGAAATGGATAACCAGATGAGACAGAGAGGGGGTCGCTTGAAGCCTTTAAAACTTCCATGTCGCGTCACCGCCTTCTACCCCCCCTCCTTCTTATCAGTTGCCCCGTTCGCTTTCTTTCTTTGGCCTGCCGTTTTTTAATTCGAAGCGCGCATGCTCGTGGCGCACACACACGCCCTCCTACACCGAGACCTCTCTTTCCCCCTTTCTTCCCCCTTTCTTCTGCAACAGTGGTGACAGCCCTTTTCGCTCTCTTCTTTTTCTTTCCTTCTGGGAGCTGCACTCATGCTGAACTCCTGTTTTGTCTATAGGTCAGTGATGCGCTTTCGTTGTGGATGAGAGAAGAGGTGGTGGTGGTGGTGGCGGGCGAGACGTCAATCGAAGTTGACGTAGCTGGGATGGGTGGGTGGTCTGGGGCATGGATGTGGTTGCAGTTGCGCCGGAGGCAGAACAGAGTAGAAGCTGTGGTAGTGGCAGTGGATGGAGGCGCGTGACGACGTACCCCCCTTCTCCCCTCTTTCTGACCTCGACCTCCCCCCCCTTCTCCCCTCTTTCTGACCTCGACCTCCCCCCCTTCTCCCCCTCTTTTTTGTCCCCTCCACCACGAGCACCGTGCACAAGTGAGAAAGCTGGAGTGGGAGAGGGAGAGGGAAGGTGCGGGTGCAGGAGGGCAGGGGTGGTGGATGGTGGGGTACGGTAGAAGAGGAGGAAGTAGTTCAAGGGCACTATATATATGTATAAATATGTATGTGCATGTGTATGTTCTCCCTATCTGTCGCTACGGCTTCCACCCTTCCATCCCCCTACCCTGGGAGATTCCCCTCGCATCAACTGTTGGCCGTTGATGATGAGTTGTATTTGTAGCTACACATGACAAAGCGCGCACGCATCCCGGATGCTTTTTTCTCTAGAGAAATGATGAAACTTCTCCACCTTCTCCGCAAAAAGTTATACTGATATGGAGTGCGATGAGAAATATCTTTCTCTTCCTCCTCCCTTCTTCCTGTGTGGGGAGGGGGAGAAGAGAGGGAGGAAGGAAGGGAATAGGGTGCGACGCTGAGGAGAAGAGCATCAAATAGAGGGTGCGGCACCCTCGCCTCCTTTTCCCCTCTCCTCCCTCTTTTCACTGAAAAGGAAAGTCTAACGTTTCTTCTCGGGCGTACAACAGGATTTTGATCGATCTTTCTTTTTCTTCCTCACCGACGTGAGTACAAACCTTCCCCCTCCCTCCCCCTGTTTGTTCCTTCGGTGTTTCTCGGCCTCTGCCACCTCTTCGAGATACGCACACACTTCCCACCAGCTTAGCGTATCGTCCCTCGACTTGTTCATCAGCGCAGACACACGCGCACAAACACACACACAGACTCCATAGAAAGGGGTCTCTCTTTGGGGACACTCACGCATCACAGTGCCCCTCTTCCTCCCTTCCCACTCCCTTCCCCCCCCCCAGCGCGCACTAAGGAATAATTTAGAGAACGCGAGTGTGTAAAGGTGTGCGTTTGGCTTTCTGTCAACTGCTTCATGTCTTCAGGGCAGCGGTGCGCGCCCTCCTCTCCCCTTCCCACCCCCCGGGCTTTCCACCACAGTCACCGGTCCGCTGTACCTCCTCCAGTTTCCCTCCACGCAAGTCTTTCCTCCTCCTCGTTCTCGTTGGGGTGGCTGATCGGCTCGTCTGACGTGCCCGTTACGTGGCAGTGGATTTTTTCTGCCTCTCCCCCCCCTCACATTTATTTATTTATTTATCCCTTCTTGAAACTGAGCTTTTAGGGGGTCCTGCTCGTTTCTCATGTCGCGTAGCGGGGCTACTTCGGTCAACGACTCCATATCGTACTTAAGGGACTTTCTCAACGCCTCCGGTATCGCTACAGGGACATCTGATGTTCGCGAGACGCGAGACGCTGCCACTGGCAGGCTCACTCCTCCTTCCCGAGCCGCACGTTACTGCATGTCCGCCGTGAATACATCTCTCCTGAGCCACCACAGCCGTCGGTCGATGCGCCGCGACTCAACCTCCAGTGAGACCGCGGCTGAGCCCCTGGTGGGCCGATCTGCCCTCCCTTCCGCAACTTCTTCGTTTTGCGCGAGTGGCTTCCCCGGAGGAGGCGAGGAGGTGTCCAACACCGCGTGGCGGGGTGCGGCTTCACATCTTGAACCAGCGCGATCACCTGTGGCAGATAACAAGGCGCGCTTCGGCTGGGCCGGCGAAGGACGTCGACAGCAGCAGCAGCCGCCGCACATTTTCTCTTCCCGTCGCTCTTTATCGCCCACGCGCGCGACATCGCCCGCCTCTATGCCTCCGTTGGGGACAAGGTTTCGTTATGGGAAAGAGGGGAGGACGAGGTTATCACATGATGCCGCGTTGCCACATGCCGCGTCGGACGTGCTGTCCTCTTCGTCTGCAGCTCCCTTCGCCATTTCCCGTACATACAGCGCTGCAAACGCTTTAAGAGGAGGCTGGAGGTCTTCCTCGTCGCCCTGGCCCTGGCGTGCGCGGGAGGGGCGTGCCTCAAAGGCTGTCTCACCTCCGCACCTCGCCCATTTCAACGCTGCCGCAGTGGGTCTCCGTAGCGGTCCCGCCGGGGCGCGACAATTTTCCTCGCGCAGCGCGCCATCGCAGCTGTCGTTGCTGTGGGGCTGGGGAGGTGATGGAGGTGGCGCGGGTGAGAGGACCGCGGCTTCCGCTACGCCCCTGCCTCATCGACATCGCCAGGAACATAAAGATTCGGCGAGGGGTGATGAAGTCACCGCTGTGCAGCAATCCATCAGCGGCAGCGGTGGGGGTTCACAACACCCCACGCCATCAACTTCGTCAGCAGTTGCATCCCCACGTGCCGCTTCGCGTGCTCAGTCCGCACATCCGGCTTCCGACTACGAAGAGGTGACGGTGGAGGCAACTGTGCTGCCACCGCCTCGTACTCCGCCGCTCCGCCAGCCGCCTCCCGCGCCGCTAACGCTGCAGCAGTCAGCGGCCACCACCCACGGTACCTCGCAAACCCCTGTGCTGCCCGACAAAGTCGTCGAACTCCATGTCGGCAGTGCGGGGGATGCCGAAACGCATGCGGCTAACGTGTGTCGCATCGCGCGATACCTCAAGAACTTCTACGCTAGAGAAGCGAGCGAGGCAGAGAGAGGCGTGGAGTCGCTGGGGGCAGTAGACGTGGCTGCGTTGGCTCAGTGTTTCTATATTGATCTTTACCGCACGGTGCGGCAGGCGCGACGGTCGGTTGGCCTGGAGACAGTATCGTTTGAGGCTGGCGATCCCACGGATAACGTGCTTGCCAGTGTAACGCTGGTGCCACCACCGCCGCAGAGGGAGGACCACCGGCACAGCATGCTGCTGCCGCATAACCAGCCGAGCGACGACTTGCAACCCTCTTGGCCGCAGCCCTCTCCTCCTACTGCACCGGTTGCTGAGCCTGAACGAAGAAGGGCAAAAGGGAACGAAGGACGTGACCAGGATGGATTGACTAGGCCGCAACAGGAGCAACAGCAGCATCAGTCGCCGTTGTATTCACCGCTCCCGCCGTCGTCGTCGGCATCTGCTCCTGCTTCTCCACGGCCCCTCTCCACGACCCTGCGACCTCAAAGGGCAGCAGGCTCTTCGTCCTCTGCTGCTGTTGCTGTGACAGCAACGGCGAGGCAGATGTCTCACAACGTATCGACTCCCAAACCCGTAGCTTCGCTTCGAAACTCGCACGTCTCGGCGGCAGTACCGTCTGAGAAGATGAGGGAAACATACGGTGGTAGTGGTGGTGATGATGACGATACGGGGGTGTATCGTGCCCCTAACAGCCAGCTTGCTTTCAGTGGGGGAGGCACGCACTGTGTGCAGATCATCCAAGCCCGTCTCCCAGCATTTCGAAACGATGATGCCGCCACCGCTGATGCAGCGAACAGGAGCACTTCCGCCTCCTTTTCACGAGGAGAGCACCATTCCCTACAACTGTCCCCATCGAGGTCGCACGCAGCCTCCGTGACACACAGTCGCGAAGCACTCGTACAGGGCAGACTGTCTTCCAAGGATGCGAGCAGGCGCAGTATTGATGAAAGAGCTGCTGCTGCTCGCACTTACCAACTCGACTCTGAGGATAGTGTGACAGATGCGATGTCTTCACTTGCGTTGGCAGCGACGCCATCGCCACCGTATGTGCATCCCCATCGCCGTGACGCCGCCTCCGCACCCCAGCAGCACCACGTCTTCACACGCGGAGGCACTGATCCATCGCGACCGCCGGCGTTCTCCGGTGATGCTAATTTCGCTGCAGCGCCGAAGACTGTCGCTTCGTCGGCGGGTCGGCGCGACAACAACGGCGGCGGTGCCCGGCAAAGCGGTGGTGGTCTCACCTTGTCTAGGCTCTCTCGAGGTCATAGTGCTCCTTCCATCCCTGGTCGCCGTGACTACAGCAGCAGTGTCGATGGTGACGACGCTTGGGCGGGGGCGAGCCGTGGCCGTGATGAACGCCCAGGAAGGGCTGCTGACCGCCGCCCGATTCGAAGTCGAACATCCTCAAGCGGCATCGTTAAACATCCTCTTAAAGATCTTATGCCGCTTCTACGTTCGCGTCCCATGCTTGCGGTAAAATACATCAGCGGAGGCCGCCGCCCACATCTGCGACTGTTTCAGATCCTGGACTGCACCGACGTATATCACGGCAAGGAGGTTCTCATGCCGCATCTTACCTGGGTGACACCGGAGGGCACGTACAAGCCTGACGGACCGACACGTGCAAAGCGGCTCAAGTACGGTTCCGCACTGCCGACGGGACTTTCACTCTCACAGGAGGACGTGCCCTACGAGACGGCGCTGAATCTTATCCACCTCGAGGCGGTGTACGTCGGGGTGGGGCGTGGCATCTTGGAACCACATCTCTCTCTCTTCCACTTCGAGGTCGACCGGAGCGGCGATGCAATTGTCGTGGATCACAACGGCCGTGCTGTAGCAAATGATATGTGTGCTGTCTTCGTCTTTTCCTCTCGCGCCGTAGCCCTCGCGTTCCTGTGCGAAGAAGATCGCCAACTCTGTGTAGGGGTGATGATGGGCGTGGTGGAGCGCAACCGTTCTCTGAAAACGTGAGCAATGCCCTAGGAAGAGGGAGACACTCTCTTTGTGCAGGTGTGCGTGCCGGAGAAGCGAGCGGGACTGGTCCCAGCGTTGGCATTTCTCCTCCCTGTGCATGCTCTCCCCGCCTCTCCTCTCTTGATTCTCCTCCTTCTCTTGTGGGTGCTTAGGAAGGGCCGTCGGTGGGCAAGTCGCAGAGAGCACAGCCCCCCTACCCGACTTCCACGGCAGGGGTTGAGTGAAGGATCATGAAAACCCATATATATATATATATCGATAGATCTGTAAATTTTCGAAGTTTGTTTCCTCTTTCACTTCCACTTTTGACCTTCACCTTCACTCTTTTTTGCTCTTCCCTCCCTCTCCTTTATTTTCCATTTGGAGAGAGAGAGAGAGAAAGGGGGGAAGAGCGAGCTGAGAGGCCCAGTGGATTATGGAAAGCTCATGTTAGTTCTACTCGGTGGTGGATATATATAGATATATAGATAGAGAGAGAGAGAGGCTGGGAAGGGTGACGGAAAGACGCGCCCGTTCAGTCTTGTTGATCTTTTTGTGAGGGACGCGACGATGTCCATGCCTCAGGGGAAAAGGAGAAAATCTCATGCAACCTCCTCTGACAAACGATCCGTTTTGGACTTCCCTCTCTCCCCTCCTCCAACTCCAAAGTGACTTGTCCCTGTCTTTCTTCGTCCCCCCTTTCTTCCATGTGTGTGTGTGTGTACGTGTGCTATTTCTCCACGATGGGTGTTTGGAATCCTCCCTCCTTACCTTCTTACTCCTTCTGCTCTATAGAAAAGTTACGGAGCTGTATCGCCCCCACCCGACTCACACTGCTTTCTGTTGAGCATTCGATGTACAAGAGGTGAGGGAATGGGGAGAGGCAAAAAGGAGAGGATAACAGGGGGCGGGGAGGAGGAGGAGGAGGTCGGGGGAGAATTTTTTTGTGTGTGTCCTGGAGGAGCCCGATGAACACCTCTCATCTTCTCTCCCATCTTCTTTTGCCTTTTTTTCTTTTTCTTGTTCTCACCTTATCGCATAAGCCCTTCTTTTTTAAGCGTGAAAAGATGCTCACATCGAGTTTATCGCTTCGAGAAGAGGGGAAAACTAGATGAGAAAACAACCAGCAGAAAAAAAAGAAGCACACGCACGCATGCACAATCGAAGGCAGCTGAGGGAAAGGAGTCTTCCGGTGGCTCTGCGCACCCGCGTGTTCAGAGAGAAGCTCCCCAAAGAACGCTCCTCCGCTTCTCCCTCCCCCCAAAGCTCAAATATCACAAGGTGTTCAACTCGTTTAGCTAGCCCCAATTCTCTATTCTGAAAAAGCATCATCCAACGTCTCTCTTTTCCTTCCTCTCCTTTTTTCTTGCGTGTCGATCATGTTGCGAGCGTCCGCCGTCTCCTCCCCCCCTCTCTTTCCTTTCACTGTCCATTCACAATCAGTGAAGATATGCACACCATTAAAAAAAAAGAACCACGAATGCACATCTACATCCACGGGAATATTCCTCCCCCTTTTTCTCTCTTGTCTTGCCTCCCTTCCGGCTTCCTCCTGCCCTTGTCATCATCATCATCTCTATCTTTCTCTTTCCCCTCCCCTCCCTCCCTCTCAATACTGTTGGACGCGTTCTCGCTGGTGAAACTTCCTTTCTGAATCTTTTCTTAGATACCCTTTCGGCTTTGTGGTAGTGGTACTGTCTTTTAAAAAAAAATCGAAACTCTCTGCAAGTAATCGTAAAGAACAGGTGAAGTTAACGACGAGGATTAAACGGACGCACGCACACGAGCGAACCTCGTGCGTTGGCCCGACATACGTTTCACCTTCGTATTGTTTCTTTCTCTTTCCTCTCTTGGTGCTGACCTTCTTTTTCATTCTCGCGCGGTTGGCCACCACGTGCACACGATCGCCCCCTCTCCGCTCTTTTCTTCTATCCCGTCTTCATCTTTCCCACCCCTCTTTCTTCTTCCGGGTGTCCTTGGCACCCCGCCGCTTTTCACCTTCGCCCCCCTCTTTATGTTTGCTCCGAGGAGTATTTTGTCCCTCCTTCCTCCTACCGAATTCTCTAGGCACGGTGGTGCACACCAGCTTGCTGCAGGCCCTTTCTCCTTCCTCCCCCTCTCTCGTTTCAGAAAGGGAACCTCTCTCTCCCCCCACTCTCCCCCCAAAAGGAAATATTAAAACAAGATTCGTAGGGAGGGTTGGTGGAGCGAGGAAGAAAATATCAATACCGAGGGACGGATAAAGAACTGATTATATATATATATATATATATATCAGCAGAGAAAAAAAATACATTCATAGGCCTCTCTCCTTTCTTTTCTCCAAACGCAGGCACGCGCACACAGTCTCTCTCTCTCTCTCGTTTGGTTTGGTTTTTGTCTTCGACCAAAACTGCGTTGTCTTATCTCACTGTTTGCTCCCTTCTTTTTCTCTATTTTTTTTTGTTTTCATCTCTCTGTACTTCACACACACACAAGGAAAAAAATAGGAGGAGAAGACAACACGTTATTGTTCCTTCTTCAACGACCATCATCCTCTTCACAAACCCCCCATTTTCCTTCCCCCTTTTTTTCGGATTGTTTACCTTACTATTTCGTTGTTTCGTTCTTTTTCTTCCCGCTTTCTTTTTTATTTTAGACGCGTACGTCTTCGAAGAGACCCAATTCCTTGCCTCTCCCTCTCTCGGCCACGTCACCTGACGAGGCTCTCTTTTCCTTTTCGTTGCATATCGAGATAAAATCTCTCTCGTATTTTCTCTCTGATCGCTTCTTTCCTCTCTTCTTCCCCCCCACCTTCCTCCTCCGTTCTCCTGTTTCCTTTGCTTTCTCTCTCTCTCTGCGTTTCTCCTTCTCCATCTTCTATTGCCTCTCTTTCTTTTAATCAAACGAAAGGCTCGCTTTAAAAAAAAAATACACTTCATATTTTCTGCCTTTCGCTTTCTCTCCCGCCTTCTCTGCCTTTCCGTCTCGTTTTATACGCCCCTCACTCTTCCACCCTCTTTCTTTTGTATATCGACGTCATTTCCCATCTTTTTTTTTGAGGTTTCTCTCGCGGAAAAAGTTTGCTAATTTTCTTTTTTTCTCTTCACGCCCCTCTCTCTCTCTCTCTGTGAGTGTGTGTGTTATATCCACGTGTGACGGCACACGTGTAGGACGGACTTTCACGGTGGTGTGTGCCTCTTCTCCGCTTCCTCCATAAAGAAAGGGATTTTGTTTTCTTTCTTTCTCTTTGGTTAGCCCCTCTCTGTTGCTTCACTGTTAGCGCTTCGCCTTCCCCTTTTGTACTCCCCTCTGTTTTGACTTCACCGGATACAAAAAGAGAGGGGTACAGAAGAAGAAGCTGAAGGAAAACAAAGACAGCAAGGTGAGAGGGAAAGAGGGCGACCTCTTTATCAACGCGTTTCTCTCATATTGTATTTGCTCGATACTATTTTTTTTTAGTCCGATCTCACTCTTGCTGATAAGGTTTCTCTCTCTCTCTCTCTACATATATATATATATATCTGCCCCGCTTCCCCTCACACACAACTAGATTGAGTGCGAGCCTTTTTCCCCACTTTCTACCTCACCGGTATACGTGCTGGTGCACTTGTGTGAGACGAACGAAAATAATATATATATATATTCGATCATAGAGAAGATAATTTTTCTTTTATTTTCCCTTTGGAAAAGGAATCAACCGCAGCACAACCTCCTCAAACAGATTTAGCTGACGTGCAACGGGGAAGAACGCATATATACTGATATAGTTGCTCTGTAGCCGTTGCATGAACTGAAGGGTGTGTGCTGCTGTTCTCCTCCCTTTATCGCTCTCTGTGCGTATCTGTGTTTTTGAAGTTTTATATTTTTTTACATCGAAGAATCGAAGTGAAGATCTGCCTTCGAGACCTGCCTGTCCCCGCCTGTGGTTCTACTCCACACCTTCTTTTTTTCCGCTTCCTTCTCGGGGGGTTTTCTGCTTAAACATCTTGCTGAGGGAGAAATCAGGGAGGGGGGAAGGAGGCACGGAAACGCACTTGAGGAACCATCTTTGCTCCTTTTCTCCGTTTCTCTTCTTCGCTTGATGAATGGGCGATAGTTGTGAGCGCGTGTGCCTGCGCCTATAGAACGTTTCTTCTTCCTCTTCTTCTCTCTCTTCTGTTAGTTCTGTCTCTTCTCCTGTTCGAATCCCCCCTTTGATTTATCTTTCTTGAAAGCTCTTTGATCGCGTTCTCTTACCTGCTTTTCGCTCGACTGTCTCTCTCATCATCTCCGGGAACACTTAAATCTATCTACCTATCCCTTTCCACGTGTGCAGGTGCTACTCCTCCCCCTTTTACTGCTTTCCGTTCTATTCTGTGATCCACTCTCCCTTTCGAAAAGTCACCCCGGGACGCAGCCGTCGTTTTGCGCTGCTGAGCAGTCGTTGTGTGTGTGTGTTTGTATGGGGGAGGAAAAGGTTGATACCTGAGCGAAGAAGGTGAGCCACAGGAGCGACGAGACGGAAGATTTGCTGGCACAACACCGCGGAGAATATTTTTTTTCCGACTCTCGCCCTTTTCCTGTTGCTGTGGTGGACTCTTCTAGTGAAGGCGTCCCTGCTTGTCTGGCTCGCCTCGGTTCTCGTCATCTCGTTCTCTGGTTGGGAGCGCGTTGGTTGCCCCTCCCCTCCCTCTCTCTCTTCTTCTTCCTTTTCACTTTGGTTCATTTCTTGTGTATTATCCCCTCCCCTTCTCGTTTCTCTCCTTCGTGTTCGTAAGAAGAGGGAGAGAACTCTCCCTCCCCTTCTCGTTCCTTCTCCGCCCTCTTCTTATTCGCCCGTTTTCTTTTTTCTTTCGTTGGTTTCGAAAATTCGCCATCCGTGATGCGGATCGAACATTCTGAGGTGGAGCATGTCTTCGTGCTGCGGTTGCTCTCGCTGTCGCCAAGCCGGCCTACAGCTGTCCGGGACTCCGTCTTGTCTTCCTCTCCCGATACTTCTGCGGTGGCCATCGACCGCACGAAAGCACCACAACCGCATCAATCGAGAAGCAGCTCTGAAAAAGCCACCGCCTGTAGCGCACCCACCACCGAGCGGATTTTGAGCAGCCGCGCCGGTGGCACCGATGAGACGGAACACGGTGAAGATAGTAACGCCGTCTCCGTCGGCACAGATCCCTTTTTGATGGAGTTGACCCACGAGGTTCCCCTGCCCTTCAAGTCAGAAGGAGCTGACGGCGAGCGGACAACAGGTACGGAGCGGCCGGATACCCCGGCTACACGAAATAGCGATGCGGCTTCCTCTCCTTCATCTGTCCTCGCGGCGGTGGGGAGGGAAGGATCGGAACGCTCTCAGGGACGGACGAAGTTTTCACCCTCGTCCTCGCTAGTTCGCCGCGCCATGGAGCGAGGCGCACGGCCGGTGCGACGCCCGCATTACTTGACAGCGTCAAGCCGGGTTTCGCCGCTCTTGAAGGAGGCTAGTGGCAGCGGAGATGAGGAAAGGGGCCATAACAGCGCTTTCCATGCGTGCCGTTCCAACAGTAACGGCAAACGGCATGTGTGCGCAGGGGAAACGGTGGAAGAGTGTGCGGCCGTACGTCGTACGTCCCCCGCAACGGAGCGTCAAGGGCAGGGAAAAGGAGGTGGGGAGGAGGAGGGAGAGGGCAGTCGGGCGGTAGGCTTCCGAACGGAGGATGATGGAGTGACGCATGAGAGTGCCACCACCACGTCTGCATCTCAGCGGACCTTTGACACACAGGGTTTGACCACACAAGAGAGGGCAACGTGCGGATGCCCCAGCGGGAGTTCTTCTATGGACGGGGTGAAGTCCCGCGATGCTGCGACGGTGCCTCACACTGCCACCGCTACGGGTGGGATAACGACCGCGGAGACTGCCGTGTGCAACTCGATCCTCTGCGCCCCTTCCGTGGTGGAAACTTTTAGCGATTTCCTCTCGCGTTTGCAGCTGGAGCACTGGTCGAGGTCGCCGTCGTCCGGAGAAAGGCCTTCCGTTGGAGATGAAGGCGTCACCCCCGCCTCTGGGTCGACCGTAGGGTTGACAGAGGTGGACGGCACCACTGTGCAGCCTTTTAGTGCCGTAGCTCAGCCCTCTGCTGTACCGGCGCCCGCGCCACCCTCGGCGTATCTCAGTCTTTCCCCACCTGCTGCGGGACTGGGGCTTCGAAACAAATCCCCTCTCCGGCCACTGCCGCCGCCGCCACCACCGCTGATGGACAGCGCAGTTGCACATATGCCTTTTGGGGCAGGTGCGATGGCTGCACCTCAGGATGTGGTCGCACATGCGCGACTGCCGCTGCGATGGACTGTCTCTGTATCGCAGCAGCGATACAACCAACCGGCTCCCAAGATCTTTGCCGAAGGGAGCTCGCTGCAGACAACTTCTCGCGTTCCTTCACTGCTCCATGACTCAGGAGAAGAGCCTAAGCAGCTAGGCAACGACGACGTTGCGGTTACCACCACCGCCACCACTAGCGCTCGCAGTGCAGAGCCTTTCGCCGAACTCGAGACCACTTTAGTGAGTGATCACGTCGACGCTGTCTTGCCCACGTGGGCGTTCCTCTCCTCTCACGTTGCACATATGGTGCAACCGCTACCGATGTTGTCGATGGCTCGGCCCTCGCATCTTTTTGGGGGAACTGCGGCGACTGCCACCACCATTCTCGACAGAAATATGCCTTCCCCTCATGATGGCGGTGCCGACTACGGCAGTGCGGCTGCAGCGGCGGCGACAAACTCGCATACAGGCCCCGGACTCTACGCGTTGCCTCCGACGCCAGCGGCGACTCCACAGATAGGGGAACGCGTAGAGAGACAGTCCAGCTTGTATCCCCACGAGCTAGCTGAGGCGTATGCACGCAGGCGTCGGCAGCAAGCTGGGTCCACTGCCGCTGCGAGGGGACCAGATTCTTTCCACCTGCTGCGGGTTCAGCTGCAGTGCGTTGTCTTCCCAACTCCACCCACCGTGTGCACCATCACCGCAGGGCCACGGCAAGAAGTTCTAGCGAGTGCCCTAGCCGACTTCGCACAGACCGGTGTACTCATGTCCGATGCACTTCGTCGTGTGCTGAACGATGCTGCGCTGCGTATTATTGTCAGCGTAGACAACGATGTGTTGCGGCGCGTGGGGGCGGAAGACCCAAGAAAGGAGGGGGATGCGCAGTCCAGGATGGGTTACGTAGCAGCGGACCCGTGGCAAGGGCGGCGTGTCGTCCCGCTCAGCCTCCTCGTGCATTCGGTACAGGAGACACCCAGTAGCTACCCCACTGCCCGATCGGTATCACAGGTGAACGCGTCTGCGGAGTCCTCGCAGACTCCCCTCGCCCCCTCGGCCTGTGAAGAGTCTAGCGCAAGGCACTATCAGCCGGGGTGCGGATTCACCATACCAACCAGCTTGACCCTCACGGTGCTGTTGCACGTGGAAGGGGCCACAGATCGAGATGCGGCCACTGCCCTCGCTACTTGCCCTCCCACGGATGATTCCTGCCCCTGCGGTGGCGTGGACGATGCCGTCGCCGTGGAGGTGACGAGTGCCGTCCTGCTCCATCTCTTGCCCTTGCCTTTCGCCTTGTCCCAATGGACAACGCACCTGGCGCTCTCCAGTGCGCTAAACGACGCTGCGCTGCGCACCATGGCGGAGGTGCCCCCAAGTGATCCTGTACCGTCGGGGATGGCGCAGGAAAGCGCTTCGACGCCCGGCAGGAACTACCGTGCGGGCGAGGCGAGCGGGCGTCCGCCGCAGCCGCTCTCACCACCCCCGTGGACGTGGCAAGCGGTTTCTGTGGCGGCGGTGCGCGAAAGCTGTGGTGGGCAGTGGTTGCCCCCTCCGACTGCGACAGTGAGTGCTATCCCCGCACCCTTGTCGCCATCCACTATTCTACGGATGGATCTGGGGAAGGTGAGGAGGGAGGAGGCGGATGGGGCCCGCAGTGGGTCCTCACCCCTAACCTCAGCGTCTCTAAACATGTCCAGGCAGTGTCAGCTATCGACCACACCGAGGGCGGCGACCATCACTGCCACATCGACGGACGCTACTGTGGAGACCACCGTCACAGCGGAGGAAGATGGTGCCTCCCTGAGTAGAAGGGTCACCGAAGCTGGTGATGCTGATGGGTTGGAGGACGGGGAAGAGGGTGAAGACAATTCCTTCACCAAGGCTGGCGCTCACGGGGATGCGTTGCTGCGTTGGAATGTAGAGAAGGAAACGTCCGAGCTAAAGGGCTTACTCAAGGCGATCCAGCGTGTCGTGAGGGCCTTATGTGCAAACGCAGCGCTGTTACAGCCGATCTTACAGACCTCCATGATTTCTATCAGGTCGGCGGGGCTTTGCAAGGGCCTCGATGTTAACGTCGACCGCTACACAAATGACGGTGACGATGACGACGCAAAGGGGACGGAGGACGTGAGCGATGCGTGGCAGCGGTGCAGTACGACCACATTAATCGACCGAAACGGACCCGTTACGTCCCGCGCGGAGCGACCCCCTGACAGCCGCCCTCGTCCACACCTCCGCGGCAGCGCTCTTGCGCCATCCGTAGGGGCAGCCCTGCGACAGCTCGCGGACAACACGCAGAAGGATCCGTGCAATGACACGACACATCGGCACGGAGTCCTTTCTGCCTGTCAGAACGTGCACAAGTATGCCTTGCTACAGCTGATTGCCCACAGGTTGTCGTTGCTGCCATTCGTACATGGTGGGTCTGCGCCTAACAAGGCCGCCGCAGCGGCTGCGGTAAGGTCCGGCATCACGCAGCTCGAAGAAGCCACACCCTCGTGCAATACGGGCTCACTCCTGGCTGCGTGCCTGAGCTCTGAGACCGTGGTGGCTCCAGTAGGCGAGCTGGATGCCTCGGATTGCTTCCCTCACTGGTTTGCCGCGTACGCCAATTTCCTTGTCGAACACGTGCGCGTGCCGTTGGAGCAGTTGGAGGTGCTCATCTTGGAATCCGCCAACACCGCCGGGGGTGTCTCCCCTTTGGCAACCGCGTCGTCCATCGTTGAAAACGGCAGCAGTGACATCAGCAGTGGGACGTGCTCGACCCGCCGAGTGGTGCCTGGAGCTCAGGTGCTGTCAAAGCCAAGCCGGCGGCGCCGACGTACCACCGCGAGTTCAGCGGCTGTTGTAGCTAGTGAAGGTCTCGATGGAGAGGCGAAAAGCTCCGTGACTGCTGGGAGAGGCGCTGCTGGGATCAATGCGGCCGTGAGCAGTCCTGATGTTGGTACCACCCTTTCTATACGTCCAGCGCTGTCCATCGCTAAAGCGGTGGTCCAGCGGTGCCGTGCCATGGCGAACCAGGAAACGCCATTGGTGAAGGATGAAAAGCTCGTAGCGAGGATGTTGGACGCGGGCTCGTGTATTCACCCTGGCAGTCCCATGAATTCTCTCGCCGCCGACGCAGTGTTGCCTTCCGGTGCTGCGTGCCTTTCCCCCCGTTGTAGCCACCAGCATCACCGCTCCTTTTCGAACTCATCGGTCGCCTCTGCCAGCCTTTTTGGTGGGGTGGGGGGTCCACCTTCGCTTCAGGAATGTGTTTTCCGAATGGCAGAACGCCTGAGGGGTGTTTTGTGGGAGCTGGAGATGGAGGCTCGCCGCTGGGCAGCCTTGCGGAAACCTCTTACCGCTCTTCACTCTCAATGCGAGGAGGCTCAAGAAATACTGAGGCAAGAGAAAGGGGATTGGGAACGCATCGCACGGGCTTGGAGGGATCTGCAACAGCAGTGGCAGCGGTCGCTTCCGGCCGCCAAACCTTCGGATGAATGTGGCGTTCCTGTGGAGGGGATCGACGTGGCTGCTGGTGCAGCGGTGCTCACGAGCACTCCCCGAAAGGCTCACCTACCGGTGACGGCTGCGGCTGTAGAGAGTACGGACTCGGTGCACCAGCCGGCAGCCGTTGCAGTAAACACAGTGCGACCCCCCGTATTGGAGCTGACGCATGAGGTCAATGGGAAGTCTTCAAATGAGGCTGTGCGGCCTCGTGCGATTACCACACCTCCTCTCTTGGTGGTCGATGTGGAAGCTGTAGACCGCAGCGAGAGCAGCCTCGAGCGGTGCCGCGAAGTACGGGGGAAGGGGCAGATGGACAGCGGTGCCTCTCTTGCCTCCCCGCCAGCCGTAAGGCCTTCGATGCCTCCTTCAGATGGTACGCAATCGCCTGGCGAGGAGGGAAGATCTTCGGCGACACTATCCCCGCGGCAGGAGCCGTCAGGACAATGGCGCTCTAGCGGGCAAGGGAGCCGCGTCAGCCGCTCAGGTCATGCCGCTCAGCCGTCACAGCCGTCGACAGCCTTCCTGGAGAAGAGACCGATCCCGCACCAAAGAAGCCAGCGGTGCAGCGCGGCGGCGCCCACATCTACCGTAAGCATGCGGCCGGCAGGGGCGGTAAGTGAGGGAGGGGCGGCCCCAGGCAGACGAAGGAAGGCCACACAGCAGAGAATAAGAGTCGCTTCCCCCGGCAATGCCACAAAGGATACACCTTCGCTCCTTGGGTCACGCCCATGTGGGCGGGATGTGCGCCGACCGAGGACCGCCAGTCCAACTATAAGCAGGTGGGCTGCACCGTTCATCGTGGTCGGCGCATTGCTTCTCCTGCTGCTACTGCTGCTCTGAAAGATCAGAGTGTTTGTATCATGTGTATGTGCTTACGTGTTTTGAATGGAGTTTTTTCTCCTTTCGCTTCGTTTCTTCTTGGGGGCGGACGGCGCTGTGTTTTGGGTTTTGTGACGATACGCTGTCCGTGCAGGTGAGTTGTCTTTCTGTTGTTTTTGTTTTTTTTAAATAGTCGGCCCCTTGTGGAGGAGAAACAACAGGGAGTGGCAAGGACGCCGGTCTGGAGATGGTAACGCCGGCACGGCTGCTGACGACGATGCGGATGAGTTTGATGAAGGGTAAGGTGAGCTGGGCTGGCATGGGCGAAGACATATGTGGTGCTGCTGCTGCTTCTTCCTCTTGCTTTTCGGTTCGCCAGCTTCCTACTCTAGCGACCCCCTTCCCCCCCCCCCCCAACACCCTTACCTCCACTTTTCTACAACCCCGTAGTTCGTATCAAGTTGAATCAAGAAAAAGAAGGAAAAGACGTAGGGCGAGCAAGAAGGGCCAAGCCACACCACCAACTCGGTATACTTTTGCCTTTCAACGCCCCCTTCTCCCCCCCCCATTCCCCTACGGTAAGAAAGTAGCGGGAGAAAGAACTACCTTCTCTTCAAATTTGTTAAATATGAATATCGGAAGCCCATCAATACCAACCACCCAAATGAAAATTTTTTGGAGAAAGCGAGACAATAGGGGGCGGGGGAACTGGAGTGAGGAGGATATTTATAGAGCGAGAGACGCAGAGAGGATTACGACGTCGCATTGCCTGAAACGACAAAAGAACGAAAGAAAGGAGGATAGAATCGCGTGCGTAGAGGCGTATAGGGTTATGAAGAGAAAAGAAGCGGTGTTGTGTGGGTGCGTGTGTGATGACGCGAGGGACTTCTCTCGGGAAGAGACGCGAGCTAGCATATCACCCTTCTCTTCTCTATCCCCCCTCCACACACACATGCAGCACTTATAAAAACGTGCACACACACACGAGAAACTTCCACTGCGCATGCCTTCTCAGCCAACGTTTGTACGCATTCTCATTTGCTTCCATCAAAATGAAGTTAACAGTGAAACTCTTTCCCTTTTGTGCAGAGGAGCTAAGGTATTTTATCCCTCACTTTCTTATCTCTCTTTTCTTTCGCCACCATCTGTTACGATGTTATCTCTTTCTCTCGCTATTACAAAACTGCACATCTTCGCTCTCGCATCGTCGCCTTTCACACACAAAAAAATAAAAGGGCTGCATAAGCGTGAGTACGTCGTGGATTTGGGTCTGCCATCGCGAAACACCCAGTCATTTTTTCTCCTCTCCCCCTTTTCTGGTTTGTGTGGTCGAGCTGCTTCGCCGTGCCGGAAGTGCGTGTTCTGCATTGGCCCACAGCTGTGCGTACGTGGGGTATTGGCACATCTGCCAGGATCTTTTTTGGGTGCTATTCCGTCTCCTCCTACACGTTCTACCGACCATAGCGCACGCCGTACAAACGATAAGCCATCACCACCACCACCAGCAACCAGGAGGTGGATAGGTGAGGCTGTAAGTAAGTGGCTCGACCTTTCCGGGGAAGCCGACAGGCAAACGAGATTGATTTTCCACCAAGGCGCTGACCCATCGACACTTGGCGCAGCAACTCGCAGGCACGTAAGAAGAACATTAGCGAGATTCGTGTTGGCTCTCGGACCGATACACGAAACCTATCAACAAGGATAGGGAAAAGGGGGAGAACCCAAAACACACAAGAAACGTAGCGGAGGACAACCATGAGCCACAAATACATTTTCAAGTACATCATCATAGGTGACATGAGTGTAGGGAAGAGTTGCCTCATGCACATCTTCACGGAGCAGCGGTATCGTAAAGATCTACCGCACACAATCGGGGTAGACTTTGGTACGACGGTGGTCGACCTGAACGGAGAACTTGTAAAGCTGCAAATGTGGGATACTGCAGGGCAGGAGCGCTTTCGCTCCGTCACCCGTGGCTACTACCGCGGCGCGGCTGGCGCTCTCTTGGTCTACGACATCAGTCGCCGCAGTACCTACGCGCACATTGGTTCTTGGCTGACGGACGCGCGGGCGAACACTGGGCCGAACACTGTGTACATTCTCGTGGGAAACAAGTCGGACCTGGAGGAGGAGCGTGAGGTGTCCTACGAAGAGGCTGCTCAGTTTGCGGCTGAGCATAATCTTCTTTTCGTGGAGTGTAGTGCGCTGAACGGGAGTAATGTTGCGGAGGCCTTCCTCTCCACCGCACGTTCCATTCATGAGAAGGTGATGAGTGGGGTCATGAACCCGGCTGATCCGGAAAGCGGAGTCCAGCTGCATGCGGCGGCCATCCAAACTACCGCCGGTGGTACTGGCCAGACAGGGGGACCGGTCGATCTGCAGTCAGGTAGCGGCAATGGTGCCTCTGGTGCGTCCGAGTCCAGTTGCTGCTAGTATGCATCGCCTACGACTCGAGAAAAAAAAGAAGGTAATGGAGAGGTGGAAGGGGCAACGAGAGTCGCCTCTTCGCAGCTGTACGCCACGGTGCTGCTCATGGATCACCGTGGCTTTTTCTCTTCTTTTTTCTTTCCCATGTTCTATTCGAAGAAAAAAGAATAGAGACACACGCAGACGCATGCCCAGATCGATGGAGAGCGAGAGGGCGATCATGGTGTAGCAAGGCAGCACGGCTTCTTCATCCTCGTCTGGTTTTCTCTCCCTTTTTAACATATATATATATATATATATATATATATCGCTGCTTGTATATGTATTTACGTGGGATCGAATGTTCGCTGACTTTGGTGCCAGTGGGAACGTGTGTGATCGCTGATGGTGCGAAGAAGGGAGGGAAGGGGAGGCGGAGAAGTGTGAGTAGGGCGTGTGCTGGCCATCAGCATGGCGATGAGGAGTTGTTGGGTTCTGTACTGGAGGACATTTTGTAGGGTGGCACTTCCTTCTTTTTTGCTCTTGGATTGCTCTGTTGCAGCCTCAGACCTCAAGGGAGAGGGATCTGGAGGCAGGGTGTGAGAAATGGCTGGCCTGGTCGCCCTTCTCCTCCTGCCTTTCTCTTTCCCGCAATGCTCTTCGAGTGACCTTGGAAGGGTGCATATATCTATGTCTATCGATATATCCGTATATGCGGAGTGGTGGTGGTGATGGCCATGGTGGTACCGGTGAAATGCAGGCGCGCACGTCGGCGCCCCTTACTCTTCCTCCCCCTTTCTGCATGCGACTACTGCAGGTGGTGGCAAAGAGAGGAGCGCTTGCTTTCTCTTATGATGAAAGTACGATGTCGGCCTAGTTCTCTCGTGTGCGGGTGATGCGATCCAACTTTTTTTTGGATGGTCAGGGCTCCTTCGAGCACATCTCTCTGCGCAATTTCTTTACCCTTCTGTATCTTGTTCGCCCCCCCTTTTTATCCCTTCATCGCTTTCTTTTTCCTTCTTCGTGTCTTCGTCTTCCTCGAAGATCGCACGCGCGCGCGCACACACACAGAGGGAAGTGTCGGCAACGACGCTTCTGCAGTCCAAAAAAAAATAACTAACGAGTATCCCTCTTTTTCTTTGGTGTGCTTTCTCTCTTCCCCTCATCGCTTTGGTTTTTCCTACCCGACGATGCCTCCCTCTCAAGTTCGCAAGGAGGAGGCGGAGCTTCGCCAGGTAGCAAAACAATCTCGTCTAGCCCGCAAAGAGGCTCAACAACGTGAACGGAAGCAACGCCAGCGTGCTCAACGAGCAGCTGCGAAGAATGGTGAAGCCCCTTCTGCCCTCATCAGTGCATCGGACGTAGCAAAGCGGAAGCGGGGCGCCATAATTCTCCCCGAGGAGGTGGCGGAGCTACGGCAGCGACTGACGGGGACGGCGCCGCCGACTCCTGAGGCGGCAACATCGCTGCCGAAGAAGAACAAAAAGACAAAGGCAGAATCCCCAAAGAACTCTCGAGTGGCAGCTAAAAGGTCTCTCAGCGCGAGCAGCTCCCACAACGCCGGTGCGACCGCAGCCTCCTCGTCTTCATGCCTGTTGGAGCCTCCCTATCATCAGGAAGTGCACTTCAAAAAGAAACTCTTCATGGTGGATGTGGTGCTACACCACGTCCCACACCACAAAATCGACGTCCTCGCCACTAACGATCGTCAGCTGGTAGTGGACACCAGCGGACACACCAAGAAGTACCGACTTGAGCTGCCCTACCCGGACAATATGCGTTGTGACGCCGCTGCGGCGACGTACGAGTTGCAGAATGGCGTCCTGCAGTGCCGCCTCCCCATTCTGGATGGCATTATTCCTGCCTCACTCGAAGAGGAAAATGACAAGCTGAGGGAGAAGATGCGGCAGCAACGGGCGTTACGCTTCCGCGTAACGCAAGACGGCGACCTCGCGGTGCGCACTCGGCAGACGTTGCTGGCCCCCAACCCTATCGCCCAGGCGGCGCTTTTGGAGGCGAAAAAGAATACATCGGCGGCCCTGGCCCACGGTAGCGAAGATGAGGGCGAGGCAAATACGGTAGAGCGAAACTCGGCAGGAGAGAGCGTCGTCGTTGCCAACCAGTCGCGGAAGCGAGGCCGAGCCACTTCTGCTGAGGAAGAGGAGGCAAAGGAAGTGCTCAAGGGAGGCGCAGCTAGATCTACACCCAAGACGGCAGCAGGGGCGAGAAGGCCTACGGCAACGCCGGCCGCCGATGATGCGGCTAATGTCGCTGTCTCACCAGCGCGGTCCGCCGCGCAGGCCAAGCCTGACATATTTGCCGCAGAGCACGCAAAAGCGTTGGAGGCAGCTAAGGCTGCAGCAGCCAAGGTTCATCTTTCCATGCGGGAAAAGATGAAGATGGCGAAGGTGGTGCAGGCGAGTCGTCAAGAGCGTCTACAGACGCGCTCTCTCCGCAAGGAGCGCAAGGAGACACAGAAGCAGCAGTCTTTTCAGCGCGTGCTGGAGGAGCAGAAGAGGCAACTGCTTGCTCGCGCGTCACAACAAGCGACCTCAGCCCCGCGCTCCGCTCCGAAGGCCGGCGCAGCCGCCAAATCGGTGCGCTTCGCGGATGCGTAAGGAACAGGAGTGAGCAGTGACTAAGAGGAGAGGGACGCGGGGCCGCCTGTTCACAACGGAAAAGAGTCGGATAGCAGCGGGATCCTCCTTCTCATTTCCCTCTGCGCATGCCTCAACTTTCATCTTACCCTTCTCCCTTTGTGGTGACATTCTTTCCACTCTTTCCCTTCCATGCTGAAGGCGCGACAGCGAAGAACAGTCGATCTAAAAGGCAAGTAAATAATAATAAAAAGAAGTGATAGAGAACAGCAATACTCCCCCCCTCCTCCTGAAACGAAAAGGAGCCGTAGAGCAAAGGCTTTCGGTGGACATGGTAAAGCACATGCATATATATATATATATATGTATGTATGACTTTCTTTTTTTGAAGTGAGTGCGTTCATGCGCCATCTGTTTCCCTTTCTTTCCGTGTGTTGTTTCTCTCTTTCTTTTTCTTTTCCCCCGTTAAAGCGTAAAGCATCACACTCGAGTGTGGATCGCGTATGCGGAGAGCGAGCAACCGTAGGAAAACAAGCTTCATCCTCCACATGTGGCGTCTTACCTCCCTTTTTTCCCCTATCCTGGTGCGTCCATGTGGCCCTCCTTCCTCAGTTTCCCTCCGCTCTTATTCTCCTTCTTGCCTCTACCGTGTCTTCCCTGAACGGAGAGGGAGAGAGGACGTGTTGAATGCTGGAGATCCCTGATTTAACTGCTGCAGCGGCGGCTATGGTCGCGGTGCCGTTCACGGTGAGAGGGAGAAGGAGGGAAGATGGTGGTATCATGGTCCAAATGACGAGATGCGGTGGAGAAATCGTTGCACGAGTCAGCGCGTATTAGGTCAATGCGGTGGCGAGCGCTTTCTGGGTGGGGAGGCCGCACAAAGCAGGCGCTGAGGCGAGAGGGAATCCTCCAACCCTCGTCCTCTGCTTCTTTTCTGTATACTTCTCCCTTTATTCTTCCCCCTCTATTTCTTCCTATCGGCTTCTCTTCCCCCCCTTCCTTGTATTTCGATGTTCGCTTTGGTAACTCCACGAACTTGCGGACTATCTTCGCCTCCTCTTTTCTACATCTTTCTTCCGGCTCCATTTCGTGAGAGGTGTTGGGAACATACGAACAAACACATCCATGCCTGTCAGGCGAGGCAAAAAGATAACCGACGCCCGTCCGCAATCCGGGGAGAACGGCGTCGGGTCGTTGCCGCTTTCTGCCCTGGCGACGGCGAACACGATGCGCAGCCGCGGCGGTCGTGTCATGGCCACCGGGGTTGAGGGCGTGGCGGCGGTGCAAGGGTCGACGGAAACCGTTGATGTAGCTCCTTCTATTCCTGGAGCTGAACATTTTGAAGTTCCTGGAGCGGTGCTGCAGCGCATTCAGCTGCTTCGGCAGGGGCAGGCATTAGCGATCTGTAGCCTGCTTGCGGGTGACGTACCGTCTTCTCAGCACGGTGAGGACGAACAGATGGGGGGCTCGGCTGAAGCCAGGCCGTTGAAGTCGGTCGCGGTGCCCTTGCAGCACTCCCATGGGAAGGGTTGTGGTACGTCGGAGGCAAGTGTGACACCCGAACCAGCACTCTCGCCGGCCTCTCTTGTGGAACCGCGTGCTGCTGGCGGCAACCTGATGGCAGAGGACGACGAGGTGAGCGAGGCAGACGTGTTAGCGACGGTGGCGGCTCACAAGACAGCCAGTTCGCATGCTACCAATGCCACCGCGGCCCAGGGGCAGAAGCCCATCATATTTTCTCGGCAGTGGCGTCGTAACTTGTTCGCCAGCACGCCCGCACTATCGTCCGCCTCAGCGGCCACTGCCGCCAGCTCGACTTCGGCTCTCTACACCTTGCATAAAGATAGCAGACACGCCGCGTCTCGTCCGTCACCGAGGGCTGAGGAGGTCTTGGAGACTTTGCGGCAGCACGCGCAAAGGTGTGAGGGCAATGATGAGACTGACAACAACCGCCATCATCGTGGAAAAGAAGAAGAGGATGACGATGACGCGTTGTCCCCTTTCGGTAGGTCAGAGGTGATAAAGTTCGCTCGCACCGAGGCGCCCAACAGTGCCCGCCTCGTCCGCCGCTTCTCCGGGGACGCCGAGCAGGAAGACGATAGCAACTCGCCAGGAGGTGTCGCGTTTGGCGACAACTTCCGGCTTACTCAACCTCGGGGACCCGAGGATCTGGAAACAGGTGCGACGGTGCCTGGTGGCTCGCTAACGCGGCGGCAGCAACTCGCGTTGCGACGGCAACGAGCTCAGCAGGCACGTGCACATGATCGCATACGGCAGCACATGACTGGGTTCGAAACGGACTACTTGAAGCGACACGAGGCTCAGCTGCTGCGGCAGGAGGAGAGTGCCGAGGAGGTAGAGGAGGAGGAAGATGAGCTAGAGGAAGACAGCACTTTCTCTGGAAACACCATTGGCTCCGAAGAAGAGGAGGAGGAGGGCGATGAAAGCACTTCAGGGAGTAGTGAGTACGGTGAGGCGGAATCGTCCACTGTAGCTGCACCCGCTCCGCGGCACCAGAACGGAGAAACGCGCAGCGGTGTTGACAGTGGTCTCGGCGTGATGGAGCGCGCGCTGCCGGAGCCCCGCGCAGCCCAAGGGCAGACTTGTATGAACACAGCAGCAGCAGTACCCACCGCTGCACTCGTGCCCGCGGCGGGTACTGCTGCTGCTGCTGCTGATGCCACCCCCGCCGCACCGGCATCTGCGTCACCCGAGGAGGACCCCGCGTGCCTCCGCCGTGTCGCCCACAACGCCGGTGTCGGGGCGCGTTCTCAATTCATGCAGTCCTTTTTTTTCGCGGTACACGAGAATCCCCTGCGCTCTGCTGGCGGCTGCCATCACACTCTCGTCGGGCTGCGCGGCCCTGTCACCATCAAAGGCCCGTGCGGCCTCATCGGCTTCGGGCTGGGCGAGGTCTCGGTGAATGGATTTTTTCTTGGACGGAAGCAGATAAACCTCTGGCACGAGGATCATCGAGCTGTGATCCTGCCGGTGAGGCGACTCAAGTCGCGCAATGCGCTAGATATGGAGTTGCCGCGGTGGCGTAACGGGACTGAATCGCCGGTGATGCCTTGGCCGCCTGGTGGCCGTGCAGCGACCCGCGGTGGAAGCGGAGGCGAGGCTGAGGAGGGGCTTGGTGGTGTTCCCCTTCAACCTCTGCACTTCATCCACCGTCACCCTCGTCACTCCGTTGCTGGCAAGATTGGTGCCACCGAAGCAAGCGACGCGTGCACCGTCTCAAGAGATGAGGATGAGGAGCAGGAAGAAGCCTTCCTGCAGCCGCTGCATTGGAACTGCGAGGCTGTGTTCGGGGAAGTCGACTGGGACTGGGTGGAGGCGACGGTGCAGAACTGGCGTGGTGCGCTCTCGAACCAGCAACCGCCGATCATCCTGGTCGTGCAACCGCCTTCCGCGATGTCTCGGCGAGGTGGAGGGGGTCCGATGCGAAAGTACTTCTTCGCTAGCAAGCGAGGCCGTCACGGTTGTCGTGACGGTGACGAGAGCGCGACGAGCATGCGCGAACCGACCACCTCCGACGCGTATATGGATATTCCATCATTTTTCGCACACCGCAGCGAGCCAGTGGTAGACTTGGCCCTCCTGCCCAGCATTGTACCAGCCGTGGCAGCACAAGGCTCCGGATGTATAATGGTGTTGGGCTCGGCGAACATCGGCAAGTCTACCCTGTGCCGCTTCCTCGCAAACGTACTCCTCAGCCAATACGGTCGATGCTATTGGCTGGACCTCGATGTAGGACAGCCAGAGTTCGGTGTGCCTGGTCAGTTTTCCCTTTCACTGGTGCGGCGGCCACTGCTACGCACGCAGGACTCACTCTGTGCGGATGTGGAACTCTCCTTCTTCATCGGTGCAAGCACGGCAGTCCGCTGCCCCCTCACGACTGCGAATGCGCTCGCTGCCATCTGTGCTCACGTGGCCTCTACCAGCCGAGAGCATCCGGTCGTTGTCAACACTCACGGCTGGGTGCTGCAGACGGGCCGTCGGGTTTCGGTGGAGGCGCTGCGACGGCTGCGGCCCCGCCAGGTAATCCACCTGTGTCAAGCAGGGGAGGAGATGTGGGCGAAGGACACGACGGCGCTGCTTGACCCCCGTAACGGGCTGAACGCAGAGGTGGTACAGCGGCGCTTTCTCGTACGCCGTGGATCAACTTGCTCCTCTGATGCGTGCAAGGCAGGCTCCGCCTCGCCGTCGAGCTCCTCGAAGAAAAACAAAAGCGGTAAGAGAGGGATGCACCCTGACCCTGCAGCGTCCAAGGAGATGCACTTTCTTTGCCGTCTCCCATACCCGCATGAACGGCAGCAGAGCATGGCACCTTGCGCCGCGGTCAATCCTCAGTCTCCCTCCACTTTCACCCCAGATTCTCCAACCACCACTACGACCCCTGCCGCTAAATCGCGCCAGCTGATGTGGCGAGGACAAGTGCACTCCGTTGATGTGAAGCGGGAGGAGACGTACTCATCAATTGAGAAGCGCAAACAGACGAAGGGCAGCCGCGGACGCCAGGAACGGTGGCAGGCGTACTTCGCACCACTTCTGCGCCACTACTCCCAAACGGTTTCCCACGACGCTTCTCCGTCGCTCGCAAGGCAGAGGGACCGATCTACAAGGGCAGATACGGCGACAACGGAGGAGGAAGAAGAGGCGGAGAAGGAGGAAAAGCATGAGGAGGCGACCACGACGCTTCTGGAGGCGCCGCTCTCCGCACTGCACTCCATTGTTATGGCAGAACGAGATGAAAAATTTTGGGATGTCCCGCTGCTGCCGCCGATGACTTCCTCTGCGACTGAGAAGACGTCTTGCCTCGGTCACAAGCAGAAGTTACCACTGTCCCCCCATGGGACGCATGCGGCCGTGGCAGCCGCACTTGAACATGCTGTTGTTGCTGTTCTCTTCCATGCTAGCCGTTCATCCGTATCATCCTCTGCGCGGCACCCCCGTGGGTGCATGGTGCGAAGTTTAGCGACTCTCCCACACGGTTTTCCTGTCTCTTGCTACGGCGTGGTGGAGAGTGGCGAGCAGGAACTTCTTCATGGGCGACGAGACGACGTGGCGGGCTCTGCAGCCGCGGCGGCGGCGCCACCACCCCCACCGTCGTCGTGTGAAGCAACGGGGTCAGCGGGCTGGATTCGCATTCGTGTGCCGCTACGGCCGAGCGTAGTGGCTGCCATGATGAAGGCCCCCTTTTCAGCTGGCCAGGCGAGCCCCGCCTCTGACGCAGCGCCAGTGCCGCCCACATCTGAAGCGGGTGACGTTAGTCCATCGCCGGCGCCGTGGACCACCAACGTGTCCATCGCTTACAGTGCCGCCTTACGGAGCGAAACCGCATTTGTGGACGTCTGGTGACGCTGATGCGCCTACAGACAAACACGCAGTGACAACAAGAACACCCCTGTACGCTGAATAATCATAACAGTAACAAAGAGCCCCAGGATTTGATTTCTAACGACGTTCTAACGAAACTGTGGTCGTAAGCACCCCCACTCACAGACAGACATCTACGCGTGTAAACAAAAGATATGCGATTCTTTGCAGGTGCGCAAGGGACGCTTACCAAGAACAAGACCATAGGTCCCTCCCCCCCCTTCCCCTCCTTCACCCACCCCTCACCTTTCACGTGGTCCCCCCCCGCTTTTCCACGGCACGACGTGAGCAGGAGGGAGTGAAGGAGAGACGAGTGGTAAGAGGGTTAGGAGAGAGGAGGGGGAGGGAGGTGCAGGCGTACAAAACGGAAGGAGGGGAATAAGGAAAAACACAATCGATGCACCATGACCACCAAGGCCCATCCCTCCTCCTTACCCCGTACGGATGCTTCTGAAGTCTCTACCCTCCCGCCCTCTGCATGCTTCACTGTCTCTGTCCGTTTCCCTCCTGCTCCTCTCTACTTTGCTCCTTTTCTTTATTTTTGTATTTTCTCGCGTGTGTGCGTGAGCGTTTGCACGTCTAGTATGTGAAGCCGAAGGATTTCATTGATCCGCATCACAACACGTTCTCCTCCTCCGTGTCGTCGTCCCCTCCGTGTTGGATGGCCCTGCCTCCCCTTTCTTTTTCTGTGTATTTTTAGCTGCTGTTTTCCTTCGGTGGTACGGTTAAGTGCTTCACAGAAAGCAGAGCACTCACAAAGAACACACAAAAGTGGAATAGGAGGAGGGAAGGTATAGCAACATCAGCAAGCGCCCTCATCACTTCCTGTGCTTCTCCTCCCTCCCTCCCCCTCCTTCCTTCTCCTTCCTACCCCTCTTCCTCTTCCTTACCCTTTTACATCCCCTGTCTCCTCCCTCCCTCCCTGCTAAAACAAGAAAAGCGAAATGGTCAGAAGCGATATTTGCCGATGTCGCACGCAGTGGCGATGCTACGGCCGTTTGTCTCCTGTGACGAGGGTGATGGTGGCCACCATCTTCTTCGGTGTGGTGGCACTACTGGCCACCGTGCGAGCCGAAAGTATCGGAGTGCCGCTGGCTGACCGACAAGACGCTAGCAACGGCAAAATTGTGGAAGACGTGGCATCCACAGGGCAGGGTAGCTCGCAGACCACTCGCGTTGATGGTGCGATGGACGCGGCGGCGCCTAATGCGGGGTCGAAGTCTTTGGGTGCGCCGTCGTCTTCATCGATGACATCACAGGCGGATAAAGAGGGCACGGCAGCGCATGTAGCGGGCTCGCCTGGAGGTCTCGCATCGGTGGTCCTGGACACGATCGCCGACGATGCGGTGCTACATCAGGACAAGGCAGTGCAGACACCGCGGACTCCCGCGAGGGAAACTACTCTGCCCGTCGAGAGTGTTCCGGCTGCTCATAAGTGCAAGGTGGAGAGTGGATCAGACGTAAACCCCATGAGCACTGTAGCAACATCCGGCGTTGTAGAAGTGGGTGGGGCGACCTCTGATGACCAACTCTCCGCGTCGCATATCGGGGCTGACGCACCGTCAGCTGGAACAGATTCTACACCAGAAACGAAAGCATACGAGGCAACCACGACGGAAAGGGAAGACCTTTTCATTGCAGAGGGGTCATCACCTGCGCCACCGCATTCTCGCGCGCCTCAGGAAGACCACTCCCGCGAAGAGGACACAGATACGTTTAGGATTGCAGCTCGTGCTGCTGCTGCTGCTGCTGCTGAAGCCACGCAAGACCCGATAGCACAGGCAGCAGATGGTGGGAGAAACAAGCTCGGCGGGGAAACCTTGGCAGCAACGGGTAAGACGCTCATCGAAGCTGCTGCCTCGCCACTTGAGCATTTCGCTGATGACCACGATGATCTTCATAAGTGGCAGGGTACCTTTTATGAGGACGATGTTCAAGACATCTATGGGACTGCATCGCCTGGCGCGGTAGCCGGTGGAAATGAGGGTTCGATTGCAGCAGCAGCTTCGAGGCCCCTGTCCTCCTCCTCCGGTGCCGCGGAGGTGCACCAGGAGGCTACTGGAGCAGTGACAACCACGACTGACAAAGACAGGGACGACACCATTGCCGCTGTGGACGACGATACCGCTATGGCCCACGAGGAAGCGCAAAGGTTTCACGTTGGAGGGCACCATGGAGCGCACGAAAAAAAACCGGAAGCTGACCAAGCCTCTGCTTCTCGCCATGCAGCCTCGCCCAAGCCGCGGCTGTCATCGTCGTCGAGTTCCCAAACTACCCTGTTGTCTCGCAAGCGCGAGCATGCTCGTAATCATCGCCGTGCACACCGTGCTTCTGCACCACCGTCGCGGCTTGCGCTATCATATTTGTACTATCACGCCCTGGAAGCCCTCTATGTCGATGAGAACGTTGAACTTTTCGTGCAGCGCGCTCGCGGCGCCGCGCCGTACGGGCACGCGCGACTCAACTGGCTCCTCGGCGTTTTACACGCGTACGGCGTCGGGGTGCCACGAAGCGAGCGGGACGCACTCCTGTACTATTCCTTTGCCGCGATGGAGGCGGTCCCAGAGGCGCACATGGCGCTCGGCTACCGGTACAAGCTGGGGATGGGTGTTCCGGTGAGCTGTGAGAGCGCCTTGGCGCACTACGGTGAAGCAGCAGATGCTGTGGCCATGACGTACGACGGGTCTGTTTCTAGTGCGGAGGGCGGCTGGGGACCCTCGACGGCGGGTGCGAAGACCATCAGCACCGGCAAAGGCGGGCGCAATTCGGCGTCATCGTCGTTCTTCGCGTACCGCGATGACACGATTTCGTCTGACTTGCGCCGACAGCGACGGCTGGATCTCCTCAGCCTCAATTTCCAAGTCGACATGGGCAATGTGGAAGCAATGCTTACGCTGGGCTACTTATTCCTGAGAGGGGACCAGCACGTCGTGCGGGACGGACGCCGGGCGGCTTCCTACTTTACGATGGCCGCTAACAAGGGTGCCGCTCGCGCCCATGGAGCGCTGGGCCAGCTCTACATGGCTGGTGACTCCTCCATTACCCCACCTCTCCTCCCTGACATGCCGCGGGCCCTCCACCACTTCCGCATGGGTGCCGTGCAGGGAGACGGGCTATCCTTGAACGGTCTGGGATTCCTCCACGCCATCGGTTACTTGCACAACAACACGCAATACAGGGCTTTCAACGATCATCATGCGAATAAAGAGGAGGCTACTGGGGTGGGGAAACAGATGGGTGAAACGACGACGACGACCACCACGGCTGCTGCCGATGCCACGGACGCACCTATGACAGGCGCGCCGGACTTCATTACAGCGGCCGATTATTTTCACCAGAGCCGCTCGACGGAGGGCATTTATAATTTGGGTGTGCTGTACCGTTATGGCCGTGGCGTAGAGGTGGATCTAGCTCGCGCCCGCTCTCACTTCGAGGTTGCTGCACGGCTTGGAAGCCTGCTGGCGCAGTGGCAGCTGGCCAATATGCTGAGCGAAGGTGGCCGGATCGGTGGTACCCTTTCAGCGAAGGTCTGCGAGCAGGCGTTGGCTCTGTACCAACGCACCGCCTCACACGGAAGCTGGCATCACCGCTCTACAGTGAATCCCGCTTCCCTTACAGCTTCATTTTCCTATTCCCCCCCTTCTGCTACCACCCCTGCCCAGGCTAAGGACGGTGATGGTGATGATGTTTCTCTGACGGGTTGGTTGCGGCATCGTCAGCAACGCCATCGAGACGAAGAGGTCATGGATGCGGAGACGGGAGATGCCGGCGACGGTGGTGTACCGACGCATGCGGCCACCACGGACAACGGTCCGTGGCCGAATCCTTTCGAGGATGGCCTCCTGGACTACTACGACGACGAAGACGAGAATGCGGAGACTGCGAATGACGAGGGACATCGGATGGAAGGCTTTGCGCCCTCAATTTCAGACGCAGAGTACCAGCTGATGCTGTCCGAGATTTTAGGACGTCTGCACGCGGTGGAAGAGTCGTTGGTTGCCTCCGACGAGGAGGAAGGGTCGGCAGCAGTGTCGGTGGCATCCTTTGTCGAGCTGCTCTGCCTAGCTGAGACGGGTGATGGGGCGTCCGCCTGGCTGGCGTCCCGCTACGTGGACAACTACCTACGAGTGGCGGAGCCGACCCTGTCAGAGGGGGTTGGTGGTACGGAGGAGAGTGAAGTTGATAGTGCCACGACGAATGCTCCTGCTGGTATGGCTGCTGAGAAAGTGGGGGAGGGGGAAGGCGCTGTCACCCTGTGGTGGCCCGTACCAAAGACGGCAGTGTCGTCCTCCTTCTCGGCCGCAAGGGCACCACAATTTCTCTCTGCCGAAGCAGCCTCCAGCGAACTCCTTTACCATCTTCTCCAGCGCTCCGTCCTGCATGACACACGACGGTCTACCACGCTCGGTTCGGCGTACCTGCGGCTCGGAAACTTTTTCTACTATGGAGAGTCTCCGCGGTTTGGGGTAGACATGGCTCGTGCGTTGGACTACTACCGCATCGCTGGTGATGAGCACCTCGATGCGCAAGCCCTTTTCAACGTAGGCTTTATGTATCAACTGGGGCTGCATAAGGCGCCGCGGGTGACACGAGTGGGCCGCAGCGCTTCCTTCCACGATGGCGCTGGTGATGCTCGGCGGCAACAGCCGTCCCCCAACGCCGACAGCGACGGCGCCGCGAGCCCCTCCGTGATAGATGGCTGGAAAATTCACTCACAGCCGCCTATCTACCTGCGGGGGGCACCAGCCGTCTTCCTTGCTCTTAAGGCGGTGTCGAATGCGTGGAACAGCGCCAGTACCGATCCGATGGCGCGTGGGGTCGACCTGTACATGGCGTGGCACTACTATATGGCTTCTCTACGGGAAGAAGGCCGAGGGGCGCTGGCGGTGCGCTTCGCCATGGCCACGCTTAACGTGCAATGGTCACTGCGCCACTTCGCAGTCTTGGGAGCGGAGGCGTCCTCGTTCCTTGAGGGGATGACGCGTGGTGTACTGCGCTCGGACAGTACGGCCGCCTCTACTATTGTTGCTGCTTCGGAGCCTACGCCTGCTCTTCGTCCACCCACAGCCATTCTCGATGCCGGTCAGGTGGACGACATGCATGGCATCGCCTCCTCCCTTGGGATGATCATGAAGGTAAAAATGGAGCATGCGCGGTTCCATATCAGAGAGGCGTTGCGAATGCTGTGGTCGTGGTATATGGCGCTAGAGCAAGTTGTGCTTTACGGATCCATTGCCCTTTTTGTTGCCGGTCTGCTGATTCGCCATCAATTGGCATAGGCGGAGAAGGCGAGCTGAAGAAAGCGGTGATGAAGGGCAGCGAAGACGTGGAGACAGGTGGGGGAGGGGAAGGGCGATCGAGGTGTGTGTAGAGTACGTTGGAACGTGTGCTGGTCGCCTGCTCGTTAGTTTTCAAGACAGGGAGGGAGGAGAGATGAGGGGGGGGGGCGAGGAGACAGTAGCCAGGGGCATAGTGGTGCCGGTGAAGGTGGAGGCGGTTGATGGAAAGGGGTTGAGGCGAAGAGTGGCGCGGACAGGGTGCGACTTCCCCATTCGTCTCGGCTGCTCTTTCCCCTCCTTTTCTGGATGTATCCCTCTTCTTTTTGATGGGGCGCCGCTGCTGCTTTCTCTTCTCTCCCTCATCGTCCCCTTCTCTCGCTTCCTGTCTCTTTCCTGCGCCCTTTGCCTTCTCCTCCCTACCGACTCACGTCAGGGGTTGGGGTTGGGGGGTATCTGTGCTGGTGTGCCGAGGGGTGCGGTGGCTGCATGACGGCTGTGGCTGGCCCCCCCCCTCCCCTTTCACCTCGTCCTCTTTCATTTTCCCTCTCATACAAAAACAGCGCAGAAGCACACGCACACACACAAGCACACACCTGCGCGCATACTCGCCCAGACGCGTCCGCCACACCGAAATTCCGGTGCGTTGACGCTGGATTCCGCCCCTTTCTCGATGCATGAAAGTGGGATTTTCTTTTTTTCTGGGAGACTCGCCGGGGGGAGCAATCCGTACCTCCCCTCCTCCTTTCCGTTTCTGGTTGCTGTGTGGCCCTCTTCTCGATTATCTTCTGATCTTCTCCTTACTGCATACCCTTCTCTCTCCCTCATACACACATACACACACACACACACACACGCAAACACGCACTCTCCTTCTCGTTTTCACCACCCCCTGTCTGCCTTGACGACTTCTCCTCTCTTTCTCTTTCCCATCATCACTTACATAACAGCTCGTCTCTATACACTTACACGCACGTATACGCTAACAGAGAGAGAGAGATACGTGAAGAGAAGCCTTCGTGCTCTGCAGTCCCGTGCGCTCTTTCTCCTTCCACCTTTGTTTTTGGTTGATACGGCTCCATCTCTCTCTTTTTTTTTCTGTGGGTACTTCCCCCCTCCTTTTTTGTTCTTCTGTTCTGCGAAAATCGCTTTGTCCTGCTTTTGCTTCTCTCTTCTTCTCCTTCCCCCCCTTCCTCCATTTTTACGGGGCAAAGGAGTGAAGGAAAAAGTTGCGCCACCTGCCTCCTTCACTCTACCCCCATTTATTTTTCCCCTCCGCTCTCTTTCTCTCTTCGTGTATATCCCTCTCGGTACGCGTGTGCTCGAGAGAGAATTGGAGTGGTGTCAACGAGGAAAGCTCACACCCTGTCGAATAGAAAAGGTTACTTCGTGGGAAACTGAAACGGCACACCAAGGTATTCATGCTTCGCTACTCCTCACGCTTCTTCGGTGCCGCTGCTGCTGCCGCTGCGTCGTCGTCGACGGGCACTTCGTCCGAAGAGGTGCCCCGCGATGTGGAAGAGTTCGATGTGGTCGTTGTCGGCGGTGGTCCGGCCGGGTTGTCGGCGGCGATCCGCCTCAAGCAACTCGCTGGCGATCAGAAAGATTCGTTTCGGGTGGGACTGATAGAAAAAGGGAGCGAGCTCGGCGCGCACACCATCTCTGGCGCCTGCATCCAACCCACTGGATTGGATGAACTTCTCCCCGGGTGGAAAGAGATGGAGGGATCCATCTTGTCTTCCATGACGCCTGTTGCGAGCGACGCCTTCCACATGCTGACGGGGCCAACACGCAGCGTGAAGATGCCGTGGCTCCCATCCACGCTGCACAACCGCGGCAACTATATCGCCTCTCTCGGAGGTGTTTGCAAGTGGCTTGGGGAGCAGGCAGAGGCGTTGGGGGTGGAGATTTATCCTGGATTTGCTGCTGCCGACGTGGAGGTGAGTGACTCCACCGGGGCGGTGACCGGGGTGCGACTCAACGACATGGGGGTGAACAAGAAGGGCGAGCGTACTGCCCAGTTCGCTCCTGGAATGGTGTTCCGCGCGAAGCAGACCATCTTCGCGGAGGGCTGCCGTGGATCTTGCACCAAGAATTTGGAGAAGCGCTTCGGGCTACGCGGCGCTGACAATCCGCAGACGTTTGGGCTGGGCATCAAGGAGGTCTGGGAGGTGCCGAAGGAGAAGCACCGCCCCGGCACTGTCCTCCACACGGTGGGGTGGCCGACGACGGACAAGGGGCACCACAACACGTATGGCGGAGCCTTCCTGTATCACTACGGCGATGGTCTCATATCCTGCGGCTATGTTGTGGGCCTTGACTACACGAACCCGTATTGCAGGCCTTACATGGAGATGCAGAAGTGGAAAACGCACGCATTGATTCGGGCGGAGCTGGAGGGTGGTCGGCCCATCTTGTACGGTGCCCGGGCCCTGGTGGAGGGTGGGTTCAGCGCTCTCCCGAAGCTGCACTTTCCGGGGGGTGTGCTAGTGGGCGACTGTGCTGGCTTTCTCAATCTCCCTAAAATCAAGGGCACCCACACAGCAATGAAGTCGGGTATGCTCGCCGCTGAGGCCGTCTACGAGGACGCCTTCCTCAGTGGAAAAGCGGAGGCTGCGTCTGGCGTGGAATGCGCCAGCTACGATGATCGCTTCCGCGCCAGTTGGCTGTACAAGGAGCTGCATACGATACGTAATGTGCGTCAGAGTTTTCACACGAGCTTCAAGTGGGGTATGCTGTACACCGGCGTCACCTCTTTGCTTACCCGCGGGCGGGAGCCGTGGACGCTGAAGATCCCGCTGCCGGATCACTCGACACTGAAGCCCGCGAAGGAGTGTGTTGAAATCGAGTATCCCAAGCCAGATGGAAAGCTCACTTTTGATCTTCTCACAAATCACAGCCGTAGTGGAACGGCGCACAACGCAGATCAGCCGTCGCATCTGCGCTTGAAAGATCCCAGAGTGGCAACGGAGGTAAACTTGAAGCGGTACGCAGGGCCAGAGTCCCGCTATTGCCCCGCTGGCGTCTATGAATTTGTGAACGGTGAGCTAGTGATTAATGCGCAAAACTGCTTGCATTGCAAGACGTGTGACATAAAAGATCCTACGCAGAACATCGATTGGGTTGTGCCGGAGGGTGGAGGCGGCCCCAATTATCAGGGCCAAATGTAAAGAAGGAGAAGAAAAGAAAGAGAGCAGCACTTTAAAAAAAGTTTTGGCGACTTCGCTCTCTTCGGTGCATCAGATGCTCCTCTCTCTCCCCCTCCCTTTCTTTCTCTTCTCCCTGCGCTCCTGGTTCGCTTGTACGTCCTATGTCCCGTGACATTGTCGACGTTGCCGAGCTGCATCTGCTTCTACAGTTCTTTCCGGTGTTTCTCTTTTTCTCTCTCTCGCACCGGGCTCTCCTTCTTGCTCGTATACGATATACCATTTGCTTTCTTCTGTTCTACATTTTTACATATTTGTGTATACATATGTGTGTTGGAATGCATAAGTGTGTGTGGAGAACAGGACGGGACCGTCACCGTGCGGAAAGCTGGTGTCGCTTTCGCCAATACATTTGACTTGGGCCTCTTTTTTTTCTCTGAAAGGGGCAGCGAGAGGAGAAGGAGGCAGCTTTCGTGAAGGCCTTGCAACATGCTCGAAACGAAGTATTATGCCTGTCTGAGGTCACCGCTCATCTCCCCAAATTTTGTTTTCTTCCGGAGAGCGGTGCTCACGCCGTTGCTTCGCTTCTTCCCTCCTGATTTGTTTTTGCATTTTGGTTGATCCACGTCTTTACGGGAGCTTTCCACACCTAAAGGGTTGTTTGCATCTCTTCATCCGTGCTCCCCCCCTCTCTCTCTCAGGCCACGTAGAAAAAAGGAGGGCTCCTGCATTTTTCTAAGCACACATATATATATATATATATACATATCGGTGAACATCTTCATCTTCCAATCCTTATCATACTCCTCCCTATAGATTCCGGTAAACATATATATATATACCGTTTCTATTCTTGTCTCGTGCTCTGGTTGTACCCATGGAGGCCTTACCCTGCCGTACCTCGCCTCCCCTTGTTTTTCCCACTTCAACATATGGAAAAGGAAAGGGAGCTGAACTTACGGTCCCCCTTCTTTTCTCTTTCCTACTTTCCCTCGTGGAAACCCGCAAAACAGGTGAACGGTATTGTGCTCGTACCGACTCCTCTTCGTATTGCTAACGATTCTGCATCTTGCTTCTCCTTATCCTTCCCCCCTTGTTCGTCCTCTCTCGCTCTTGGACCATCTGCTCTCCACCCCCTCTTTCCTTTTTCCCTTTCCCCTATTATTCCTTGCGGTGGTGCCTCCCAACGTTTGACGTGCGCGGATGGCTTCCTTCTTCTCTCCGCTCCTCACACGGACCGTTGGACGGACGGAAGCACCCCTCCCCCTCCCCCCTTCCCCCTCCCCCATTCACACGGGGGCACCCCCTCCGTACTAAAAGAGCGCATCTTAACATCAGCAAAAACATCTACAACAACATAATCGTATCTTTACTAATCAGAAAAAAAGGGAAGGGAGACACCGGAACCGCCATGTTGAACTGTTTCTTCGGAGCTGAACTGAAGCCTGATGGCGTTGCGCGGAGCTTCACGGTGCCAAAGGGAACGTCACTGGTGCTCACGCAGTGCTCTGTGACCAGTGTGGTGCCACCCCTACCCTCACCGGCGGATGCCACTGACTCGGCTGCCAGCGGTAAAGCTTCACCGCCGTCGTCGTCAACAGCCGCACCGCCATCAGCCGCTGCTGCTGTTGCTCAGGCGTACAGTCCTGTGACGCTATGCGTGCAAGGCCACGGCCTTCCTACTCGCTTTGCCGTCTGCACCCTGTCCCCAGCGCAGCAGATCACGTACTGTCCGCTACAGCTGCTCTTTTCGAAGCCTGTGTCGTTCGTCCTCGTGCCTCAGCAGCCTACCGCGACGGGGGCGTCACCCGCCACCGCCACTAGTGCTGCCCCCGTCATCGGCAAAAAGACTATTCGGAATGCGAAGCAGGTGCCATCAACCATCGCCACCGCGGTCTACCCGACGGTACACCTAACAGGGTACTACGAGCGTGCCGCAGACGAGGATGATGATGACGACGATGGTGCCATGGCCAGGGAGCTGATGGAGCACAGTGAAGATGAGGAAGGAGAATGAGAGGCTGAAGAGGAGGAGGATCGGCGTTAGCGCTCCGTGACGACCGCAGCCTGGAGCATGCCAAAGAAAAAATGATCTAACCAGCAAAGTGTCTCTCGCCTAATGGCGGCTAAATGGCAGAGGTGACGTGGGAGAAAAGGCGGAGGAAATTTCAAGAAAACAAAAGGAATCGCGTGGCTTTGGAATGGACTGTGGGATGAGACGGCGAAGCCAGAAAAGCATTCGAACGAAAAGAAAGAGGGGCAGGCCATGCCTGCGGAAGCGTGGAGGAGACGGAGCATCTTCTCTCTTTGTTTTTTCCTGCACCCTGGACCTCTTCAAATTCTCGTGCGTGCTGCCCAGTGCTTTATTCCCCTCTCTCTTTTGGGAGGTGCGCCACGTGGCGCCGTCTGAAACGAGGGGGAGGGGGCGATGCTGTGACACGCGTTTGATATATGCATATATATATATATATATATATTTGCCAAATCTCTTCTCCCTCCTGGGCTCTTCACTTCGTTTTTCGAGGCGGTCTTAGGCAGATGAGTTCGAACGCTCACGCTAGGGTGTGTGCTCGCCGCCCTGTCCGCCCTTCTTTTCTTCCTCCGCTCGAGGTACTCGCCCCCCCCCCCCCCCCATCCCCATCCTGGGGGAAGACACTTATGGTGTAAGGCGCACCTTCTTCTTCGGTCGGTGCCCTCCTCCCCCTTCTTTCCACATGGCCGAAGTTGTTTTTCCAAGTCGAAGGAAGAGGGGGAGGAGGAAAACCTGAGGAGGTCGGAGCGGGGGGGGGCGAAGACTTGGGCACGTGTGTGTGGGTGCATGCATAGATTTGTTCTCTAGGAAAGGGAGAATCGGAGGAGTTGCCCTAGCCAAACTGACGTGGATACCTCTCCCCCCTTTCTCTCTCGCGATCCTCTCCATTACTGACAACATGTCGCGTCTTTTCTCCCGCACTTTTCATTCTTCCTGCGCGCGTCTATCGGCGAGTGGCAACAGAGGGTTTCGAAACATGCGAAGACCAATGAGTTGCATCATCCCCTATCAATGAATCAGGGGGAAAAGCAGCTTTTACACATGTTCTTCTACCTTTCTCCCTCACCTCCATTCATCTCTCTCTCCTCTTCATTCCTCTTCTCCCCCTCTTTCCCTCCACCTTACTTCATCTCTCACGTCCTCTCCATTTTTTTGTTGCCGCCTCGCCTTATTTTTTTCTGTTCTGATGACAGGCGAAGGAGGAGGGCCTACAGCAAAAGGCTCTGGTGTTTCTTCATCACCTCCCTGTTCGTTTGCACCTCTCTTCTTCAGCGACGGCGGCGACAAGCAGTCCCACATATTCTTCTCCGCTTCCCTTCTCTCCCCCCCTCTTCCCCTTTTCCCCCCATCTTTACAGACGCTCCCTCTTTTTCTTTTTATTCCTCTTCTCCGGTCGACAACAAAATAGGCAGGGTGAGAGAGAAAATAGGATACCGTCGCAGGCACAAACACACGTACACAGACAGACGTTGATCGTTGTTTTCGCCCTTTCTCTGATCCTCTCGTGCAGCTTTCAGCTCTCCTTACCTTTTCGAAAAAAAATATCATCACGGGAGGCTTGGTATACCCGCTGCCGTCTTCCTCCTTACACACACACACACACACTGAAGAGAGTGGAAAGAGCAGAACAGAAGTTCAGTTGACATATGAAAAATCAGCATACAGAGGGAATTCTTTAATCAAATTGTACTACATAAACTAAACTATAACGTAAAGAGTAGCAGCCGGCTGTACTCATCGATGAGGACGATAGCTGTGGGGTTCCAGGTGGATTCGCTGCGGGAGGCGTGCGAGGCGAACATGTGTCTAGGCCGTGGGGCAGCAGCCGGCATAACAAAGCAGCTCTCCATTGCATATCCAGTGGGTGAAGCTACACTGCAGCTCAGCGGCATCCATCTCCGCTTGCGACCGAAAGGAAAGGAGGGAGGCAAAGGACGCACGGAGCAGCACCGGCTGGCAACACGCGTGCCGCCCTCATCAGCGGTGCCGGACACGGACGAGGGGGGCATGATCGCAGCTGATGTGGTGGTGCAGGCTCACGTACACGGGGAGTTCGGTGCCGCCCCACAATCGTATGTGGTCGCAGTCATCCCCATCCGCTATGACAGCACTGCAGGTGCGCATCCCTCAGGGGTTTCTTCGGGCACCTCCTCCCCGGAGGCAGCCACATCGTCCTCCACGGCGTATGACAAACGCGTCCTAAATGCACAGGCGCGCCTCGCTCGTCGTGGCCCGGTGGCGCCAGCCTTCGCTTCCTCCTTTGCGAAGATCGACCTGCGGACACAGGTGGAGCGGGTGCGACTTGACTTTACCGTGATGCCTCGAGGCAGAAACTCCTCTGCCACAGCTGGGGCAGCACATCTGCATAACGGGAAGCGTTCGCGGGCAGAGACGTCACCCGAAGCCGGCAATGCCGCGTCACCACAGCGTTTTGATTGTGCGTTAGATGTTACGGTGGTGGGCACCGTGTCAGCGCTGATGTAGTGGGCGTAGTCGTGGAGGTCAGAAAAAAGGGGAAGTGCGAGCGGTGGAGATGTCGGCAATACTCCCGAAATTCAAAGTGAAAGTGCAAACTATGTATGTGGGAGAGAGAGAGAGAGCAAGAGGGGCGGAGGCCCGCCGATGAAGGAAAGCATCGAACGGTAGGCAAGCGAAAGAGTGAAAGGGATAATGTGGAAGGGGTGGGGAAGTGAAAGAAAGCCGGAGGCGATCGTGTTGGCCGCGGTGCACCGGCTGATAAGCGAAGGGATACGTGGATGGGGTATGAGTTTAGCCGGCACGGAAACGCTGTTCCATCTGCTTCCTCCTCCTCCTGCCCCCCTAGCCGTTCGTTTCGGTCTCTCAGCATCTTCTTTTATCGATTTCCGGCTCTACGAACGCGGTTATGCTGCGTCTCAGCCCCGTCCTCACCCCCTCTTCGTACTGGGAGAGCCCGATTTTTCATAAACCTTCCATAATGCTGTGGCAGGATTAGGGGCGGAGTGAGTAGATACATCTACAAACACACACACACGACGACTACCAGCATCTTCAAACCTCCCCCCACATCACAACTCGAGTGTGAGTCAGGGGAAAACAAAAAGAAAGACGCAGGGTGACCTATTGGGGCTCACAGTGCCAAGACGCCCTCTTCCCTCAGCCCCCCCCTCTCCCCCCTCCCCGCACTTTTTTCCTTTCTCTTGTTTTAAGTTTTGATGATGCTCCCATTTTTGTTCCAGTTTTTGTGAGCCTTCCTTCTCTTCCGATGGAGATTGCATTTGCCGTAAACGCACCTGGAAGTGCGTTAGCACACCCGCACCTCACACGCGACTTGGTCGGGGAGAGCGGCGGTTGTGCCAGAACATGCGAAGGAAGAAAAAAAAGAGGAAACGAAGAGGTTGGGAGGGGGAGCTGCGAAACTCCCCCTCTCACTCCTTCCCTAAGTCATTTCTTTACGAATTATGCGTTTTCATCATCATTCCCTCTCCACTCCTTCACTTCACTTCTTTCATGCTCGCTATGTCTTGCGATGCGCGCGCGCAGAGAAGCCGGAACCTGCAGCGCTCCCATTTGTTCGAGTAGGTGAATAAGTGCTGTGGTGTTTCTCTGTGTGGAACGGATTGAACAAAAGCGACAAGGAAAAAAGAGGAAAACGGCCGGTGATGATCTTTTTTTTTTTGAAACTCTCTCCTCCTCCCGTTCCTCGCTATATTCTTTCGGACTTAATTGGGAACTTAGAGCTCATCGAACACAAACATTTTACATATTTCCATGATTGAAGGAAACACACAAGCAAACTAACTTCTTGCCGCACCATAGCGTCCCGCGACACAACCGTCAAACATCTTCCCCCCCCCCCCCCTCCCCCTCCCCATTGCCGAGAGAGAACGAAAGAAAAGAGGAAGAGAAATTATACCATGTATGGCGTCCCGCACCCGCGTCGTTGATCTCGGGCGCATGCCCCGAGAGGAACTTATTGAAATCGCGAAGCGGCAGGCCAGTCAGATCAGCGAAAAAAATACCCGCATCTCCGCGATGGAGTCTTTCATTGAGAGTGTGACCGGTACCTCAGCTGACACGCCGCTACCGCCACTCGCTCACCCTTTTCCTTCCGAGGAATCTATGCCAACTCCATCGTCTGCGCAGGTGCGGGAGCTTCAGCAGGCAATGGAGGAGGAGCAGGTGCACCACACACTCCGAGTTTCTCAACTGGAGGAACAGCTGCGCCAGCGCCAGCAAGAACATGACCAACTGCAGAGGAAAGTAGATGATTGGAAAGGGAGGGTGATGTCCGCCATGACGGCGGACCGGGATCGCATCCGTGACTTGGAGGTGCGGCTAGCGGCGGCTGAGACTAGCTCCTCATCCTTTCCACAAACTCAAAGCATTGCCCCAGCAGAGATATCAACTGCGCCTTCACGCTCGTTGCGGCCCCCCCTTACCCCTCTAGAGGCGCCATCACCTCAGGGCCCCATCGTGCCACCGGATAGCCCCACACCGCCGCTACGCCAGCTCGACTTCACCACACCCATTCCCAGCAGAAGAGGCCTCCACGGTGATCTTTCGCTCCCCGACGACACACTCACTGCCGGGTCGACGCTGAACATCTCTACCGACCCCTCTTTCATGCTTTCGCCGTCACTTTCACACGACGCACTTCTTCCTAGTTCATCCTCACCTGAAATACCGCCAGATGTCCTCAACGCCGCTCTGCAAACCCGCTTTGCCACATGGCAGGAACGTGTACGGGTTGCCATGCTAGCGGACAGGGCCCGAATCGAAGAACTCGAATCACAACTCGCATTTATCAGAGCATCTCCGGGTTCAACCGGCCAGGAAGTAAACAGTACCGAGGAACCTCGCCTTGAAGCCCAGCTGCTGGAGCTACGGGCAGCTAAAGCCACGGCCCAGCAGGAGCGCGACGCTGCTGCTGCTGATGCCGCCCAGCAGGCGACGGAGATGGCGCGGCTGCGTGCGGAGGTGCAGGAGCTCGGGGACGCGCTGGAGATGGCGCGGGAGGAGCGCGACAACGCGCTGCAGACGGAGGGCTCCGAGGTGGAGACGTACCGCGCTGCGTTCAAGGCGCAGATCGAGCAGCTGAACGGGGAGGTGGATCGCCTGCGCGCCGCCGCCGCGACGGCCCAGCAGGAGCGCGACGCTGCTGCTGCTGATGCCGCCCAGCAGGCGACGGAGATGGCGCGGCTGCGTGCGGAGGTGCAGGAGCTCGGGGACGCGCTGGAGATGGCGCGGGAGGAGCGCGACAACGCGCTGCAGACGGAGGGCTCCGAGGTGGAGACGTACCGCGCTGCGTTCAAGGCGCAGATCGAGCAGCTGAACGGGGAGGTGGATCGCCTGCGCGCCGCCGCCGCGACGGCCGAGCAGGAGCGGGACACGGCGGAGGCTGCAGTGGGCGATTTGCGGGCGAAGATGGAGGGCTGGAAGGTGAAAGTACGGAGTGTTGTGGTGGAGGGGGAGAAACGACACGCGGAGCTGGAGCATGAGGTAAGGCGGCTGCAGGGTGCGTTGGAAGCTGCGGAGGCTGGAGCGGTGTCGACGGAGGGCAGCCGTCAGGAAAGCCGAGTGCGCTCTATCGGCTCTACGGAGAGGTTCTCTGCCTCTGATGAGGCTGGTGGTTCTCGTGGTCAGGAGTCAGCGATGTTGGCTGCAGCGCGATCAGCAGATGCGACGGGGTCGGGGTGGGCGGACACGCAGAAGGAGAGCACGCAGAAGCTGCTAGCTGAGTGTGAGCGGTTGACCAAAGAAAATGGAGCGTTGCACCGTGTGGTGGCGGAGCTGTCGTTGTTCAGGAGGGAGGTAATGCGTGAGATTCGCACTGCAGTTCCACCTCCGAATCACCCTCCGTAGAAGTTCGGCCCTCTTGATCTGGGTCCTCCTTTTGTTTTTCCTCCCATCGTCTCCTTCGCTCTTCTCGTTATGATGCAGGCTCGCTATATACAAATGAGAAGCAAAAAGGAAAGAGAAGAAAGTGAGGTGGTGAGGGAGAAGTGAGTATGGTGGTCGTTCTTCTTGAGAGTTTGTTTTTAGTTTGTGTTATTCCTCTAATCTCCTCTGGTTCTTGTATATATATATATATATATATATATATCAACTTTTCTTTTGGACCTCTGGGGAACTGTTCGGCTGGGGTCGTGGGGTCGTGGGGTGGGTGGGTGAGGGGCCCTGTGCTTTGGTTTCTCCTCTCCCCTTTCTATCCCCCCTCGCGTTTTACCTGACAGTATCGTCGTTCTTTCATTGCATCTCTCTCTGTACAGGGACTTCGAGAGCTCCTGAGGGCACTTGAACGTGTAGGATGTGAGCGTGCCGCACTGCTGCACTGACTCACCACTGCGTGATGAAGGGGAAAAATCGGAAGGGGACAGTGGAGGAGCTCTTGCGGTTTTTTGTATGCAAAGAGAGAGAAAAAGAAAGGGCTGGAGAGGATTGATGCACTGTGGGCCGCTCCCTGCACTTTCGCGCAGGTGGGAGGGGTAGGCGAACGATGATCGAGGAGGCACATCCTATATATACAGCTACCCGATGTTGGTGAAAGAGGACGACCTTCTCTCCCCCCTTCCTACTCCACCCAGTCCATCTCCGAGTCCTCCTCAAACGCATCGTAAAAAGAAGAAAAGGTGGAAGGGGCCTATCTGTGTGCTCCTCTCTTTCTTCCACAAAGCCGCTCTCTCTCGCACTCTCGTGGCTACGCAGGAAAGAAGTCTGCGCACAAGCAGACACACATGCACGCACGCACAGTGGAATGTTCTTTTCGCCCCCCCCCCCCCTTTCATTTCCCTATCCCATTCGTGCTCTCACTTTATTTCTCTCGCTCTCTCTTTCCTACACACCGTCCGACAGTCTTTTTTTTTCTGGGTGGGACACACCAGAGTACGTTGCACACCTACGGGTCCTATAGGGAGACACACTCTTTTACACTTACCCTTCTACTATTGTTGTGCCTCCCCCTTTCCCTGTTCTTCCTCTCTTCGCTACATCCCTGTCACTTCCTGTTTCTTTTTGGCCTTTCTCGCTCTCTTTTCTTTCTCTGCAGTCCACACACGCACGCCATTCGGTTGCATTTTATATCTTTCTCTTCATCTTGTGGAAGGAGGTTGCCACACACACGGCGCGTCTCAACTTTTCCATCTTCTTTTTTCCTTGAGTGAAGGAAGGAGTTACCTCTCTCTTCTCGAGAGAAAACAGAGGTGATGGTGGTGGTGGCGACTCGAGATAAGGAAATATATTCCCTCTCTTTTTCTCTCTCGCTTTCTCTCCCGCACAGACTGCTAAAACGACAGCGAGTTGCGTGAAGTGCAATTCTCTCATACAATCTACTTCGTGAAAGAAGGGAAGAGGCGTAAGAGAAGAAAATCATTAAAAAAAGGTTGTTTTCGTTGCGTGACTGTTTATATATATATATACCTCTCCAACTTTTTTTGTTGATCGCTTTCGAAATATATGGGGAGTTCATGAGCGACGCCCCCCTCCCCCTTTTGTGTGTGCCTCTGCTTCGTTCCTGCAACGTCGTTTCATCTCCTCCCCCCTTGTTTGAATACTCGTTACCGTCTTTTCTGAGTTGCGTCAGCGGGAAACGTCTGAAAAGAGGGTGAAGAAAGGCGAACTGAGGAGCAGGCTAAACGAATAGCGTTGTATCGCTGTTCGATTCTTTCCTCCCTTTCCCTCCTTTCTTCTCATTGGCTTTTCTTTCCTGTTTCACGCTCGTTGCTCTTTTTTTTTCTCGTCCCCCCCCTCTTGCTGGTCAACAGCCCTGAAAAGAAGGGAAATAGTATATATATATATATAAAGCTCTACACTTTCTTTCTCTCATTTGAGATTTTCTTTTTGTATCTCCCCCAATGCTGTTGTTTCTTCCCCCTTCGGACCGTCTTACTCCCCTCTTCTTTTTTTGAGGACGTTCTTGTCGAATTCCCCGCCCTGTCCTTTCTCTTCTGTCTGTCTCTCTCTTTCTCTCTCTATATATTAATATATATTCTCTTTTTTTTCTCTTGTTTTGTGTTCGAAGTTCCTATTGTCCTCCAATACTTCCTACTTCCGTTTCCTTCCTTCTCCTCAGCTTCTTTCACCTCCACTATGACATCCTCTGCTAAGGTGGCCCGTGACGTGGTGGTCACCGCTGCCGGTGCTACAGCGCCTGAAGCACCCCCCACCACCGCTGCTGCAATCACCACTACCAACAGCGGCACTGGTGCTCTGCGTATTTCACAGGGTACTCAAACAGCGCTGGAGAACGTCTTCGCTCGTGCCAATGAAGGAATACCGCTCTACGAGCAACTTGGCAGGGTGGAGGGGGTAG
>JASAOM010001081.1:169619-189761 GCA_030849085.1 Borovskyia barvae | reverse complement strand
AGGAGCGCGCTGCCCGTGCCGTGGAGCGCAAGGCGAAGAGCGCGAAGAAGTAACGCGCCAGCGTCCATGAAGGCGGTGTCGCGGATGCGTAGGCCGGTCTTTCAGTCCCACGTGGTGCAACGTTTTCGGCGTGCGAGAAAAACGGTTCGATTCTGATTTTGTTCATTGACTTGGATGCTCTTCATTAAGCGCGTTGTGTTCTGTCTTTCCACATGCACCAACAATGTCGCCTCTCATTTTGATTTCCTTATTTACAAATAATCAAGAAAAGACTTAAAAAAAGAAATGATCCTAGGAGCTGAGCCCAGAGCTTCAAAGTGCTGTGACGCGGATTCGTAAATGGAGCACATTATGATGAGTGTTACTCCACTCTCTCTGTCTCTCTCCTAGCGCGGACCCCTTCCTCCTGTTTGCTCGGGCATGAATGAAGGAACGGCTCCCTCTATGTGTGCCTTCAGCGCCAACGGCTCATGATAACAGAGTAGTGTCTTTCGTTTGCGAAATAGCGCCCCTCCCCCCATACCTCCTTCCGCCGTTCAAACGAGCGACGATACCGTCGTGTGTGTACGTGTGTTGATCGAGGCCCGCTTCCTCCCTTCTCTGCTCTCCTTCCGCGCGGCGGAAGAATCTCCCACATAACCCTCCCTCCTTTCCACTCTTTCCTGCTCTTTTGTCTCGTGATAGCGTTCTCTTGATCTTCCCTTTTTCCTTCATTGCGGTTTTTTGGAGGTGGCGGCAAGCCGGCGTTTATCGTGACTCGTGTGCACAACTGCGGATTGCCTATCGCTCTTTCCCTCTCTCTCTCCCTCTTTCTGAAAACCCCTTCACCCTGCCCGTTACCGTGTCAATTAGGGTTGTATCACGTGTGCTATAGATTTTTTTTTTGCAGAGCCCAGTAGTGCCCCAAAACTCTCCCTACCAAAGGGTTCATCAACCTACCCATTTATGTGCACATCTATATATATATATATATATATGTACATGGAGGGAGAGAGAGATCGATGGATGGAGACGAACCGGTAGCGATTCGTCTCAGAGCTGAGCCTTGCTTTTTCTGCTGCATCTTCCTCGCATACGTCGCACAAGACTCGACAGATGAACCCACGAATCCTTTGCCCGTCCCGCCGACCTAACCTGAAGACGAGGACAAAGCAGGAGCCCATCAACTCCGTGCTGGCCGCTGCCGCTCTTCTGATCGTGGAGCTATGCTTACCTTTGGGGTATTGGACCTTATCGGAACTCGCAAGAAATAGCTTCGGCCCTCTCTTATTTCGTCCCGAATGCCCTCTCTCTCTCCCCCTGCTCGACGCATGGCGATGCTGGCCATTCCTCTACAACGTCACACTCGAATATATTCATGCTCGTTTTGTTAACGGAAACGTCTCTCCATTTCGTGCTTGAATGCGGCGAAATCGGCACACTACCCCCCCCCCCCCCCTCCTCCTCCAGCCTCTCGCTTGGCAGGATTTTTTTTTTCGGTAGACTCTCTATCCTGTGTGTGTTATCACTGTGAGGTGTTGTTGCGGCGACCCTCACCTCCTCCCTCTTTCTTTTTTTTGGGGGGGGGCTATTTTCGCTTCCTTGGAACTGCGCTCCACCTTGGGCGAGGTGTATCGTATCGCCCCCCCTTTTTGCCGTCTTGTAATGCGGCATCCATCCATCTTTTGGAGTACCTCTTTGAATGTTATGTGTATGGGCGTGTGAGGGACGGTTAGAAAGGAAGAACGACCGGAGGGACCACGCATCCACATCTTTCAATAGAATATCTCTCGCTTTCCTCTTCCACACTTCTGTGGGCCGTCGATCTGACACGTCCGAGCCATTTTTTATTTTTTGTTAACCTTACTTGTGAGGAAGTCTTTCCCTGTGCGCTTGAACTTTTGAGAGTGAAATGAACTCGGCTGTATCGGAGAGTCTACACTACCCTGCATTAAATTAACCGATCTTTTCCTCTTTCCCCTTTCTCGCCTTCCTTCGCCTTGTCTTCCGGCTCCTCCTCTTCCTCCATCCTGTTTGTCTTTTCTAGGTTACTCTTCCTCTTCCCCTTTGGTTTGCCGATTTGCGGTGGTCAGTCCTTTTGGCACCGGCGTTTGTCGCCGTTTGGGAAGTCTTCGGCGTGATATTCGAGCTAGTAGCGCCATCATCCAACCCAGTCATCGGGAGACAGGTCGGTAGTTTTGCGTCTCCGACCTCTTGAGCTCTGCTAGTCGGTGGATATTCAACTTGTTTCGATGTTGTGTGTGAGTGTTTGTATGCGCGTTTTAAAGAGCGGAGTATCCGGTTTGTCAGCTTGCGTTGCCGCCCGTCGTTGATCTTCGTAGGTTACAACCACTTCCTCAGTCACCGCAAGGTTACGGCGCTCAAAGCTTATCTGCTATTTATCACACAACTATAAAGAAAATGTATAGGTGCTTGGAAGAACGATCTTACGATGACTGTTCCGCCGCGGAAGCCCCCCAAACGTGGAGGACCTGCTTTCAGGTGAGAAACACGAGGGCCAGTCCTACCAGGCCGTTGGTGAGACCCTCTTACTTTCCACCGCCCTCCCATTTTCTTACGGAAGGGTTACGCCTGCCAAAGGTGAGGCGGGCACTCTGAAGAAGAAAAGGGGGGGGGAATCTTGAGCGGAGGTGGAGAGGGTTAAACAAAGAAGAGGAGAGTAGAGGCGGGTGGCCTTCTCTGAGCTGTCAACTTTCGATCTTCCACTCTTTTCGTCTCACTTCCTCTCTTTGCCCCCCTCTCTCTCTCTCTCCCCAACCTAAGCGCATAAGTACATTTGCACGAAAGCAACAACACACATTTATATTGCTTATTCCCTTCTTTCGTTTATTTTTTTTCGCGGGGTTGGACATTTCCCCATTCTTTTCTCTGCTCCATCGTGCTCTCGTAAGGATTGGTGCTCCTGACTACGTATCGTTATATATATATATATCTACATATATATATCGAGGTGGGAGATCCCCTGTGCGCGCAGATCGCTTGGCTGCATCCCCCCTCCCCCTCCCATACTTCCTCATGTCGTTGCCCTATTGGGTTCGGACAGCACCCATGAACTCATCCGCAGGCGGAGCTGCAGAGGGCGCTCCGCGAGGAGAGGAGGAGGACCGGAAGTGGGACATCACCATCACCTTTTCCTGCGGGGGCTGGTTCCAAATGTACTTCTTCGGCGCTGCGTATGCCCTCGTGGACTCTGGCGTTCTCAAGCGCTGGTATGGCGAAGGAAAACGAGTGCGGTTCACCGGCGTCAGCGCGGGGGCCTTGGCAGCCACTTGCTTGGCTTCGGGTCAGTTCGACCTGCTAGCTGTGAAACAGTACGCTTCGACTGCCGCGGCAGACTTCCGTACCTCCCTGTTGCACTGCTTCCGCATGCGCAAGTATTTGACGACGGCGATCGACTACTTCGGTAGTGGTCTCCGCGCCATTGATACGGATCCCCTCGCACGACAGGTGTTCGAGGGTGGGACGTTGGAGATAGGCGTGACAGTGCTGCCAAAGTTCCGCTCACGCCTCATCGACTCCTTCTCCAGCTACGCGGCTCTACGAGAAACCTTGCTTGCTTCCTGCTGTCTCGTGCCGCTGGTCGGCCTGCCCTTCAAGTTGTCCAGTACCGGCGATTGGTGCGCGGACGGGGGCATTAGCAACTTCACCCCGCGTATTGAGGAGGAGAATACCATCTCCGTCTCAGCCATGTACTTCCAGGATGCCTCGGTGCGCCCACGCGTATTCGTGCCGTCGTGGTGGGCCTTTCACCCTCCCGACACTGACAAGTATAACAACCTGTTCTGGATGGGGTATAACGACATGATCGATCATCTCGTCTTCGCCGGGCATCTCAGTGCGCAAGATGGCAGCTACTACTTGAAAAAGGAGGTGGACTTTCGGGTGCACGACACATACCTAGATGTCGCCTTCACCTTCTTCATGGAGCTGGTGATGCTGATTTTCATACGGCCCGCCGTGATAATCCTCGTCTACGTGGAGTTAGCGGTATCGATGGTGTGGTGGGCGTGCAAAGGTGTCCTCACGTGGGACCGCGCATCGTTGGTCAATTTTTACGATAGCTTTCGCAACACCATTTCGATTCGCACGCTGGGACGCATGATGTTCGGATCGAAGGTGCCCGTAAACGAGGAGCGCTTGTCGCGGCAGAGTCGCTTCTTTCGCGTTTTCAATCCGGTAGCGCTGGGCGGAAACAAAAAGACGGGGCGAGAGTGCTGGAGTCCCAGCGGGGTCGCCCTTCCTGGTCGTGTGCCAACCCTTTCGCCAAACGCGAGACGCGCCTCTACTTATCCACGTAAGAAGTGAAGAACCTTTTTTGTAAGTTTCAAAAGGTGTTCTTCTCGCTCGCCACTGCTACATCGGCGAAGGTTATCATAGGGAAACGGGATAAGCGGACGAGGAAGCGAAGGCTACTGCGCTTCCTGCGGTGCGCGCACACACTGAAGATTACATGAAGAACCTCGCGGTGCATCGGAAACCCGCTATCATGCATACGTGTGCCTGTTTGCGGCTTCTTCGTTTTTGTGTGTGTGTGCTGACGGAGCCGCTATCGTTCTCTCCTTCCATTCGCGCAATGTGAGCGGCGGTGCATTTTTCTTTTTTTTCTCGTCTCTGTCTCTCCCTCTTTGTGAAGGCGTTTGGGGTACCCCCTTCCCCAACCTATCCGCAATGCCTTTGGCATCCCTTCGCGCAGCATGTATATATATATATATACATATATAATGATAATGTTAGCTTGGCTCACCAAGTAGGAGGGATTCTCAAGTTGTATACAAAGGTTACCGCGTCGCCGCGATGTTTTGTCGTTTCTTCTCGCAAGCGACCGGGGGAAAGGGTGGTATTTGGTGTCGTGAGAATGGGATTGAAGATGGGGCGGATGGCCAGGGGATAGAGAGAGAATAGAGAGACTCCTGTGCTTCACGAATGCGTGCGGTGGGGGAGGTGAAAGAAGCAAAATAGTTTAGCAGCGCACACCCCAACTTTCCCTCCCCTTCCCAACATTCTTTTAGTGCACCTTTTCCTTTTCCCCAATACTTTCCGAGGTTGTCTTTCACTCTTCCCTTACCCGTGGACGCCCCCTCTTCCTTGACTTTCTTGCATCGCAGTGTGTCAGACATGAGCCATATGAATAGAGAGGGTAGAGAGAGAAGGGGAAAGGGATGGGTGAGCGGCAGCGGAGGTGCAGGCGCCGCAGTATTTGGGGTGGATACATTTTTCAAACTTCCACTGTCGGCACCCGTCCGTTCTACACACGCCTTTTTTTTGGAAATCGTGGCGTGCGTGTCTGTGTTCGTGCATCTTCCCACACGTTGGTTGAAGGCACCTACTTGTGTGTTTTTAGTTTTTCTTCGGTTCTGGATCGACCGTTTCTTAGCTAAAAGAGTTTCATTATTTTCCTTCGAAAATCGGAATCTCTCCTTTTTTTTTGGTATGCGATCCGGGCGGTTCACAGCAAGCCGAAGCTCTCTTTGAATTTGTTTTCGGGGTGTAAAGGGATTCTATCCCACATTTTTTTTTGAGGATCTAATGGGTGAAGAAGAGCAGCCCTCCCTCCCCGCCTGCTCCTTCCCTTACGCCTTCTTGGAATTTTTCGAGCCACCTCGACTTGTGTCACCGTGATGCCTTTGACATTTCTCTACTCTCCTCCATTTCCTTCCTCCCCCTTTTTAGCTGGCGTTGTTCAAAAAAATTCCGTCGTGTCGATCGATGCGACATGCAGGCTCTATATAGATGTATACATGAGACGAAGGAGGAGGAAGCGAGATGCACGAGAGAGAGTCGGGTTAGGTGGAGAGGTCCCAACTTGGTGCAAAGTTCTCTTTTCTTTTTTTGTGTGTGTTGCTCTAGTTTCGCTCACCTCCGTCTCAAAAGATTATGGGAGTCAACGTGGTGGATGCCGCTGTGACCGCCACCGCACTCCTGTTGTTCCTTCGGACGCGGTTGTGGGGTCGAGATGCAATCGCGATATAACTCGGTCGGACTTACCTCGGCTATAAATGGCTGTGTATTCCATTGAGAGGAATTCGAGGGTTCTCCTCGATGGCGGCGGGGTTGGAGGAAGAGAGGCTCTTAGGAGCGGCGGGGAAGGCAGGTGAAATTGAACAGAAACTTTCTGTAAGCCTCGTTCGCTTCATTTTGTTTGCTGCTACGCGTAGTGAGGGAGAGTGTAGGGGTTCCTTCATGCACCGTGTCTCCCTATCTCCCTCCCTATCGAATTGAGAGGCACTTCTTGAAACACAAGCCAGACATCCTCCTTTTCTCTCTCACTTTTTCAAAAGTGGCTCCAAGCGATTGGACGTCAGCAGCTCCCTCCCCTCCTCTACCCCTCTCCCTTACGAAAGGGGTGCTTCGCCCATCTCTCTAAAGGTCATCTTCCAGCCTTGGGACGCTGTGTGTTTTCTACGCCTTCCCGTCAGTATCAGACACGCAAGAAAGCTTTCTCCTTCTCTTGCGATCGCTATTTTTTTTTTCGGGGTGTGCATGACGCCTTTCTTTGCTGGTGCTAGTATGATCTGCAATTTCATTATAGAAGAGCGAGACGGCTTTGAGGTTCCACATCTTCGGGGTCGGGGAGGTGCGGCGGAGCCATTCACTGAGGTCAAGTTCGATCTTTCTCTCATCGCCTTCTTTATCACTCCGTTCGCACTCCAAGAAAGTGGACAAAAGAAGGCACAGCAGAAGAACAGTAAAGCGAGATGAGCACAACGTTTGTGTTGTATGAGAGGAGGGTCTCACCCCTTTTCCTTGCTCTTCCTCCCTTTTCCTGTGGAGCTTTTTTTTTGTGTGTGCGCGGATGTGTATTTCGTGGAACCCTCACTTCCTTTAGCTTGAATTACTTGTGAGGTTGTGCGCGGCGGAGACGATTGGGCTTTCACAGGCTCCCCTTCACGTTATCCATACATACGCACGCACACAACAAAAAAAGGCAACCGATGCTCTCTCCACTGCGCATCACGAGACTAAGGGACGCATAAGTGCTTCTTTGTTTTCCCTGTGCCTTTCCTCCCCGCTCTAATTTTTACCATACGTGACACGACGTATTCGCTTGCGTCGAAGATAAGCACGACTTGGTGTAGAGGTGTGTGTACTGCTGCGGTAGCTGTTTAGGTCAGGACGGGGAAAATGAAGGGAGATGGAGAAGAAACGACTGGTTGGGCGGGGGCAAGGGGAGGAAGCCGACAAGGAAGGAGCGATAAGAACTTCCACTGTGCCGAATCCCTGCCCCCCCTCTCTTTCTCTTTCTCTCTCTCTTTCCCCAATCGTTCTCCTTTCCTTTCGACAGAAAAGCAGGTGTACCTATCCATATATATATATATATCTTTTCCTCTCTCTCTGAGGATGTGCTTCGCTGTTTCGGCAGGCCTGTGGCAGGAGTAACCTTTTCGGTGCTTATTTGTATGCTACGATCGTCAGCTCTGCCTCCCTCCTCCTCTCTGCCTTCTCCCCCCCTCTTTACTCAGCCTCGCTTTGTCCTCCCCAGTTCTTCGGCAGCGCGCTGTTTCTTTTTTTTTTCGGCCTTCAATCTTTTCAGGTTTCAATTTTTTTTGGGGGCCCCTTCTCCTGCTTTTCTTCATTCGACGAATGATTTGTGCTTGCCTGCGTTATTCTCCCTCCTCCCGCAGCGTGTGCGTGTGTGGTGGAGAGACATGCTATCGGCTTTGCTGGCGGCTCCCCCGTCATAATAAAGAATGTCCCCTCCACAGATTGCTGTGTGCGAATGTTTCTTTTTTTGTGTGTGTGTGTGCTTTGACGGGAAGGCTACCCTCTCTGAGGGATCTGCAGCCTTACCACATCGGAGGGAAAAGGGATGAAGTGAGGCAGAAGTATAAAGAGGATCGGCTGCGGTAGAACTTATCGTACGTTGGTGCTCTTTTACTCGAGGTCAGCTTTCGTCCCCAAGGAGGTGACGCGCTCCCTCCACACGCATTGCACTTCATGTGCGATGGGCGCCAGAGAAGATCACGGGGCATTCGAAGCTTATGAAAAGCGGGGAAGGGAATAAGGGGACAGATGATAAACGCTCGATGCTCAGCTAACCTCTTCTTAGGTCTCTCTTTCTCTCGCGTCTCAGTTTCCAAATTGCTCTGTTGTTGAGGTCAACGAAAGCACTCGATGCATGACACACGATTCTCAATCGGGCCTTTTTTTAGCGAGTATACAATAGGCACATGCTGCTATTGCATGTACCCCCCGCTTCCGCCACCTGCTTTGTTTTCTGCATCCGTTTTTCACGCGTCAACCTTGGCGCCTCCTACTACTCAACTCTCTTCGCTTGTGGGAAAGTGATTGCAGGTCCACGTCGATGCCTTTTTGCTTTCTCGATGTGAGAGTATCCAAGAGCCATCTCCGCTTTGATTGCTCCTGTGCCCGCCGTATAATTCCACATCTCTCCTTTCTCTCTCTCTCTGTTTCGTTGAGTATATGATGTGTATTTACGTAAGTGTGATGCGTTTCTCCACATTTGGCACATGAAGTGTAATGATGGGTGTGCACAGGTGACTGTGAAGGCTCAGTAGGCGGTCACTGTACCACGCAAAGGAGTCCCCCTCTCCCCTTCCTTCTTTCACGACGGTTTTTGAGGCTGCCTATTATGCTGGGGGGGGGGCGAGGAGCTGTTGTCACCAGCTTTGTCACATGTGTGCTCCCTGCTGCTGCTGTTGGCTGTTGCGGTGGTGATGGTGATGGTGATGGAGAGCGGCGGGGGATCGCTGCACTTTGTATCTTCGCTGTTTATGTCGTTGTCTCCTCCCTGCATTCGCTTTTTCTCTTGTTGACCTCAGTCCTCCACCTTTTGCGACAGCGGGGTGTGTGAAAGGCGGGGGAATACACGGCACGATACAGCACGGCTGAACCGTCCACAGCCCACCGGGTGCGCTCCACCCGCCCTTGATGACAAAAAGGAGGAGAAATGTGGGAGTCGGGTGCAGCGCCATAGCGCATATTTCTCTCGTCTCTCTCTCTCTCTCCCTAAATTTGCTTCGGAGGTTTGGCACAAACGCAGGACAAAAAGGAAAACGAGCCGATGTCATTACGGTCTGTCTCAACAGCAACAAAACCTGTGTGTGCGTTGGGATGCTTTTTTTTTCTGGGTGTGCGGATACGGGCAGTATTTCAAGATGCACGGGACGCCTTTCTTCGTACTCTGTCCTATCCTCGTCTTGCTTGTCGTTTTGGGTCTCGCCTTTAATGTCCCAGAATTCAAGAAGGCCTTTGAAGGCACGTTCGACCCGTCGGTCTCTATGTGTGTGTATGTGTGCTTGCACGCTCCTCTCTTTGCTAGTCGCTGGCCATCTTTGTCGTTTTCCCTCTTCGATTTTGTTCTCTCGGCTCCAATGTCGTGAGTTTCTCGCCAAAGTACAACGTGTTCGCGCACCGCCTTTTCGTTCGGTCCCCGCACTCTTTCGCCTTCTACCGAAGAGGAAGCGGGTGCGTCTTCACATAGACCGTCTCCCTCCAGTGATTTTCCTCCCTCTTTTCCTGCGGCTCCTCCGATCCCTGCCGGGCAATGTTGTGCCTCACTCGTCGTGCGCTTGTGCAGCGCTCTCGTGGGCTGCTTGGAAAGGAATTTGAGAGTCACAGCAACGCCGCCCACCCCACCGCCGACAACTCCGTCGCGGGGAAGGTGAAGGCGGAGCTCAAGAAGATGCTAAAAATTCAGCTCGTTCTCATCCCCATTTGCGTGGTCGTGATGGTTTGGATGTTTCCTACGCCGACCGAGGAGGAGGAGAAGCGCATGCGCCTCGAATATGAAAGGAACGCAGGATGGAAGACATGAGAGCGGCAGCGGCATTGCGAAGCACAACTTTTTTTCTTCCCGTTGTTGAGAACGGTTTCGGTTGGAAAAGTGGCAACGCCTCACCTCCCTAGCGCAATCCAAAGAGACCTAGACAACTAGGACTACACCGCACGCAGACACACGCGGGATGGGCTCTGGACGCGATAGAGGGGAACAAAAGGTGGGGAAACAGAGAGAGAGAGAGAGCGGAGAAGGAGTGACTCACCGGTGTGCCCTTCCTTACTCTTTTAGCGTATGCGTCTTCTCCCCCGCCCCCTCCCCCCATTTGAGATGAGGTGAGGCAACTTCCGTAAGGGTATATAAATGGTGTGTTTGGGACGGAGGTGGTGCGGTGTGGGTGTTGTCGGGTATGTGTGCGCATGCGCATCAGAGGAAGCACTCGCTATCGGACTCTTTTACTGTACGTGTGTGTGTGTGTGTACGATGTCGTCATAATGTATGCAGAGGTGCATGCTGCTCTTTTCGTAACGGACACATCAAATATCTCTCTCCACGTATATGTGTATGTCTAGAATGATGTGATGCTTCCCCAGTGTTGACACTGCTGAGCATGCGTCTTTTCCTCTTCCCATCTTTCCCCTTCCTTTTCAGGATTTGGAGCTAACGAGAAAGGTGCAGAACATTTGAGGTGCCCTCCCGTTTTTTCTTCACAATGAATTGTTTATGCTGGGCAATGGGCCATCTGCAATCTTCTCCATAAAAAAAATCTGTACCTGCCTTTGTTTCCCTCCGCACGGATGATTTGCGTCTGTTGTGAACGCAGTCGCCTTTCTTTGCCGCGAGTCGTTGCCTCTGCAAGTGCAGCTTGAAGCTCTGTTCGACGTTTCTGTGTGTGCGTCTGCGTACAGTATGTGAATCGAGCTTGCTTGCCTTCCCTCTGAGCAGAGAAGGTCAGTGTCATCTCTCCTCCTTCTTCTGACTTGTAGTCGTTTCAGGTGCTGCCGTCCATCATCATGCTCCAGCGATCACGCAGTCTGCGGTTCATCACCAAAATTTTCAAGGTGGCAAAGCCGCCGATGACCGGGTATGAAATTGCTGAACTCCCGAACGAGAAAGTTCTACAGGACTTTCTCCAGCATTACCGGTCCAAAGGCGTGCTCGTGATCTTACACAGTGGCCCATCTTACGCTGCCACCTCCGTAGTTTCACCATCTCCACTGACGAGCTCAGCAGTGCGATCCTCTTCCAACATGCTCCCCGCGTCGGGAACGGTGAAGTTGGCGAGCGCACCGAAGCCGACGAACAATATTGTGCAGGATTCTCTGACGCGCTCCTTTATTTCGTCGATGAATGCCATGAACCTCGGCAATCCAGCGGAGGTCAAGCTGGCCTTGGTGCCGGGCCCGCAGGCACCTCGTTTGGTGGACGCGTACAACGTTATCACGTACCCTACGACGCTCCTTTTCATGAATGGGCAATGCGTCTTTCGTGTGGTGGGTGCACGCACACGGGAGTTGTCGATCAAATCTTTGTTCATGCTACGGAATAGCGGCCGGAACATCTTTTCACGACAGTGACCATGGGAGACAGGCAGCAATGAGACTGGCGCTGACGGAGGACTTGGGGAGGTTCCGTACGGTTCGATATCGATGAGGTACCGCCTTTTATGATGAAAGGTGAGAGATGCACGGGAGGGGCAAAATAAGCGAAGAGAAAGAAAAAAAATGAGCTCCAAATCCCACCCTCCCGTTATTCATTTTATCTACTGGATGCGTTCTCTACCACCACTGCTGTTTCTTCTTTCTTCAGTCTTTCTCCAGCCTCCCAAGTACCGTGGGGAAGGTGGAAGCATCGCTGAAAGGAGGGAGGAGAGAGAGGGAGAGAGAATGCTCTGCCATCGTCGCACCTAAGCTCACGTGTGCTGCATAACAAGAAGAAAAAAAATAAGCGAAAAAAGCATGAAAGACGTACAAACAGAGCTATCCTCGAACGCATGGAATGCGGAAGAGGATAGAGTGGGGAAGTGGTAGGGAGTCATCGAAGGCACAGCGTACAAGGCCTTGTCCTCTTCTCACACAAGTACTGGAAGGAACGGAAATGTTTGTGTGTGTGCCGAATGTATTTGTGCGATTGGGCCGACAGTTGGTGACCTAGAGTACTCTTTAACTTCTTATGTTTGTGCTGAGGTGGTGTGCTCGGCAACAGAACTGCGCTGCTATACACTCCTGCTCGGCACGACCGGAAAGGTTTCTTATTCCATAGTATTTATGCTGATCGCGCTTCATCACCTCGTTCGCTTGGCACCTTTTCCTACTCCTCTTTATAGTGCTTCGCTCTGTACGTGTGCTTCCATTGAAGTTGACTTGAGCGCACCCGACATTTTTTCAACAACCTCTTCACCCTCGTCCTGTAGAGTTTTCGCGTTCTTCCACCTTAGTTCGCGTCGGAGAGACAAGTGCAAGTGAGGGGAAAAAAAGGCTGCCCTTTCGGTGTAGTGCAAATTCGAGCAAGAGTGCCGTTCTCCCTCGGACCGCGTTACAAAAAAGACGAATCCAGCGGTTGTGCCCAACAAGCGTTTCCGTATATATATATATATATATATATATATTGCAAACCCTCATCTACATATTTCGGGAGGCTTTCCCTGCTTCTCCTCCTGTTTCGCTGCACTTTACCATGAGTATTGCTGAGAGTCTGCCGCGGATACCGCTGACAGGGGTACACCACCGTGATGAGCGTGTGTTTGCGCCGCTTCCGGCAATCCTTCCGCTCTCTAGACGGCGGCGGGAGGTGCAGCGGTTTCGCAAAGGCGACGGCACCCTCGGCCGTCGGGCCTGGAACCCCTCCACGAAGGATGAGCTGCATCCCTTTCCACAGGTCGCCCTCAATCACACCAATGCCTGCTACAACGGTGTCGATGTCGTCGACACCCACTTCCCAGAAACAGTGAGGGGCTCAGCTTTTCTGCGTCTTGCCGAGGCGGCGCAGCCGAATGTCTGGGTGCAGAATCGCACACGGGCCTGCGCCTCTACGAAGCGCCACACCTACCGCTGCGAGGCCTTGGAGAAGGAAGAGGCGCCGCTGAGCTACCTCGCCAGGATAATACGCGAGGACAGCGCGCCGGAAAAGCAGCAGCAACGGGAGGGATGGTACGCGAGCACAGCGCTCGATGGGTTCCGAGGCAATCACTTCATTGCTCCGGCTGCGGAAGACCTGTCGTACATGGAGTCGCACCGCAAGCTTAATGAGACGCTCATTGTGGAGTCGGGGAACGGGGGATACATGACACCGTATCAGCGAGTGAAGACCATCAACAACGCCCTCAGAACTGAACGGAAGCTCAGGGAAACGGCAGCGGCTGAAAGCTTAGTGGATTTTTATATGTCTCGCCCCGGCCCCGCCGTTTACAAGATGAGCAATGCGGATGCATGGTGGAGCGTGGATCCGGTAGCCGTGACGCGCCACATGACAGACATGGCCGAATCAATGAAGGCGAACCCGTACTCTACCACGTTCCGTCGAGCATCCCCAGAAGGTCGTGACTTCTCCTTTTCGCTGTAACATAGGCACACACTACTCACACATATGTAGTTGTGTCGCGTTCTCTCCTCATTCTGTTGTATACATTACTCCGTTACGCAATACACAAAGCGTGACGTGTGAGACGTCATACTAGAATATATATTTATATAAGGAAGACAGGCTACAGAAAAAACTGAGAAAGGGCGTTGAGACGGAGAAAGGCGCTCATCTCGCAGTTCTTATTCCCTTTTTTCAGTAAAACCATGTACGAACGGGGTGCTCTCTTCCCTCAGTATCCCTTCTCCGATAGGGACTGCTGCTGTTGTTCTTCTTCCATGAAATACTGTTGGTTTGTGAGGACTCTCCTTCCCCGATGGAATTCGGTGTAGAGAGTTCGCTTCTTTGCGAAAGTGAGTGGAGGTGGGAGCAGAAAGAGACCGGCTTACCCATTGGTGGGTTCTGGTATAGCAGCGAGAGGCTCCCCGATTGGAGTGCCAGAGAAGAAGCGGAGAGAGGAAGGTCTGCGACATGATGGGCAGTCAAGCGTGTCACCTCTCGCCAAGGAGGGAGGTCGTAAAAGTCTAACGAAGATGGAATCCCTTCACCCCCTCCTTCATGAATGGCCAAGAGTACTTCCCCTCTCTCTCCCCCCTCCCCACTTCGTCTCGGCCCATCTTCTGCTGCCCCTCTCCGCCGCCATCCTCATTTCACTCCTTCTGTCTTTGCTACCTCCACTAAATATCTATGTGTGTGTTTACATATGGTGGACATGCACGCCCTGTGCTGCATTTTGGCCCCAACATAGGAACAAGCAGCTTTCCTTGGACAGAAACAACTTGTTTCCTGTGTCAGTCTCAACGTCCCCCCCCTTCCTCCTCCTCCTCCTTCTCTACAACTCGCACGATACGTACACTCACCTCTACCTGTATTCTTCCTTTCTTGTCCTCTTCCCCCCCTTCCCTTTTGTTCAAAGTGGGGTGTCCTTCTCCATCGTTTCTTTTTTCGTCTGCTTCCTCGCACCTCCGTCGCAAAGTTTACACTGACGCCTCCCCTGCTGCAGTTTCCAATGAATCGGGATCCTCAAAATGCTCTCCAACTGGAGCACACAGCGCAGAAGGCAAAGCGACTTCTTCTGCATCGTTCACCGTCCGGCGTCAACGGCATTCGCAGCTTCAGTCGATCGCTTGGCATCGCTGATGATCTCGGAGGGGTACAGATAACTGAAGAAGAACTTCGGCGGGCGTTGAAGGAGAACAGCGTGGCGTTGGAGTCGCACGAGATCCGGACAATTTTTGATGTACTGGACCGCCAAGGCAGGGGTACGATAGACCCCACCGACTTCCTAGCGACCATGTCGAACGACCTCAACCCGCTGCGCCGGGTGTGGTTTCAGCGGGTGTGGCGCATCTTCCGCAAGGACCCTTCAGACGGCTCTGTGCAGGTTCAGGAGCTCCAACAGCGCTTCCTGCCGGAGCAGCACCCTGCCGTCGTGCGAGGTGAGCAGACCGCAGAAGAGATCCGTCAAGACTTCGAGTCCACTTTTAACGACACAACTAACCCAGACAGCAAAGTGAGTATGCAAGAATTCGCTCAGTACTATAGCGGTGTGTCATCGTCCTTCAGCAACGACGACGACTTCGTCGCATTGCTGCGCGGCGTGTGGCCACTCCCTGGAGTATGTGAGGATTTCACAGTTTCGCTGGCGAAAAGGGAATCACAGTACCGGGCACCTTACCACACGGATCAGTCCTTAGCGGAAAAGACGGAGGTGGCGCGGCGCGAGACCATGACAGCGGCACTGCTGTTTCTCATCAAACATGAACATGCACCTATCGTTCTGAGCAGCTGCGTGGTGGCCCGCGCTGTTTGCCTTTCGCTTGCCCGGGCAGACGAGGCTCACACCGGGTTCGTGAGCACCTCTTCCTTCCTTAGCGCCCTCCGCCCGCACCGCCTGTACATGCCCGACACTGCGTTACTGTCGTGTCTGGATACCAACGGAGATGGCTCAGTAGACATCTTATACTACGAAACGCTGTTGTTACCTCCGCCGTCTGCCACTCGTATGATGCTTCTGGCACGCCTCTGGCTCCGGTGCTTCGGCAACAAGGATACAGCCTACCGGGTTCCGGTCCAAGAACTGCACCGTCGATATCAGGCGTCGAGTCCAGCAGACAAGGACGGCTTTCTCACTTCCTGGGATGTGCGAACAGCGATAGAGGGCAAGGTCGAGCTTCAGGAGCTTATACAGTGGTACGTACCTCAAAGCGCTGCCGAGACACACGACGCCAGTTTTCAGGATCTCCTTCATCGACAGTGGGGGAAGTACGATGAGTGATACATCAGCTGAGAAATTGTGCATGTGTCGCATAGGGGTCCCAGGTTGTTGTGGTTCGCTATTTGATGGTTGTCGTTGCTGGAGGATGAAGTCGGTGTGTGAAGTCTGCCTTTCTGAGGGGAGGTGAGGGGGAAGGAAAATCAATGTACACACATGCGTGAACCCTCTCCTTGCCGTACCTTCTTCTTGCCCTCTCTACGAGTACGTTTTAGGTAGCAACACACGAACGCATATCTTTATACATATGCTACTGCACACACACGCGTACGCTTCACCTCCCCCCTCCTCCCTTTCTGTCTTCTGAACAAGAGGGTTTGCTAGCGTGTTTCGGTAGCAGTCAACGTCCTCTTCGATTCATGTCTGTCCTCTTCCCAATGTAAAATTTTCCTCGTACCGAGGGCAACGAGGCGGGCAAGGCGGAGGTGCAAATCAAAGAAGAGCGAGCGAACGGGCTGGAAATACCCTTCCTTCCTTTTCTTTCTTCCTCTTCGTCTCTCTTTCTCTCCCTCTTGCTGCGTCCTCCACCCGTGTTCCATTTTACCTTTCCCCACGTTTGACGGCTACAGAGAGAGACACCAGCTACTGCACGATGCGCCACGCATGACCTACGTAGTGCAACCTGCCGTGCTTGAGCTGTTTCTAATCTTCTGCCGACCCACACTACTGCCCCCCCTTCCATTCCCCTCTAGAGAGGAGGCGATCTGCGCCCCTATGCGGTGCGTATTTTTTTCGTTGACTGTCGGTGCTCGCGAAGAGGGCTTTGATGATCCTCTGACGACAGCTATGATTCATCTTTAATAAGGAGCATACAAATACTGCAATGCGCAGCATCTGCCCTTCGCAATGCAGAAAAGAAAGACAAAGGTGACTGGCGTGGCTCATTGTCGTATGCTACGCTTCACTTCCGTCTTGCTGTTTCCCTTCTTTTCTCCCACATCCCTTCTTGCTCTGCTTCGCTTGGCTGGCTGCTTTCTCTTCATAATCTTTCTCGCGGCTCGCTGCCCACCGTAGGAGGGAGTGCGTCACTTTGAAAACGGACGGAGGGACGAAGGCACACATACATCACGGTAGTTACTTCTTTTGAAACATACGGCACCTCTGTTGTGCTCTCCTTACTATCGGCGCAGTTTATCTCAAGTGAAAGGAACTGCCTCGGTATCGGGCCCTCGTAGCCCCCAGTGTATTTCACCTCTTTATTTTCTCCCCCCTGTCCGATGGGTGCTTGGGAGATGCTACGCCTTCTCCAGGAGGGCTTGACACAAGCCCCGAAAAGACCATCGAACTTCTCTGCGTTTCTCCTGCTGTTTAGTGTCTCCACCGCCATGCTGGCCGCACCCAGCGAGGAAACGATGGTCGTGTTTCTCGGCTTACAGCTATTTTGGTGCCTCTTACTCTGGATCAGAGCTGTGCGCTCCGTAGGGTCGCAGTCTGCTCGCGCTACGCTCGAAGGCGCAGCCGAACAAGCGTGGCTGCAGTTCATGGACTTGGGACGATTCACCGCCGCGTCCATCATCTGTCACCACTATCTGAGATTTCCAGTGGTTGCCGAGTGGTGCATGCTGTACTGCGGCACCGTTGTGGTGCACGCTCTTGTGATGCCCATTGCCTACATGATGCTACGCTGCATGACAGGGGCAGCGTGGGCCGAACGGATGACAGGCATTCATCTCGCCTCTTTTCTGGCCTCTTTCCACCCAAAAGGCGGTGCGCCGGTGATGAGTGGGCCTGTGTGGAAGCGCCACGGTGTCGGCAACGGTTCTTCCGGAAGTCAGACCTCTGCGCAGGCGCGACAGTGTAGCCTCAGCCCTAGCGTTCGCCCAGGCGGGGAGACAAATAATAACGACCGTTGTACGGTGCGCGATGAAGGACCCCATTTTAACCGCACAGCTAGAGGATGCTTGGTGGCCTTCTAAGTTGGTCCACCACGGCACGGGCACTGCAATTCTGCTGAGTCGTGAAAAGGAATGACTGCGGTGAGGGGGGGGGGGGTAGGGGACGGGGCGAGAATGCAATCGGAAAAAGCTACGAAGAAAACGATGTGTTAAGCTGATACGATACATCTGAAGGTTAAGGATGCGGGGTGCAGGGGAGAAAGATAAGTGGCGCTGCTTTGTACAGTTTCGTTGGCCTTCGTCTCACCATCACCACAGGCTGACGATACCCGCACGACTTTTTCCCATTCCTCGTCTCTCTTCCGTCTTTTTTCGCGGGAAAGAGGATGGGGATTGTGGCCTCGTGACGCCTCCAAGGAAGGAAGCTGGTGAGGTGATTTTCTGCCATCACCGACGCGGCTTCTCTCTCCCTCCCCCTTTTCTATTTTGCCTCCCTTTCGGGCTTCTTCCTGGTCGAAACCTCCGCATCGTGGTGGAGAATGCGTCTTCTGGCGTTCGGACGGACCCATAACATCGGTCGATATGAGAAAAAAAGGGATGCACCATCACATTCTGCTGTGCGAAGCGCACCGTAGGGAACGGTGATAATGACTCATACTCACACACACGGAATGCGTACACCGGGAGAGGCACGCGCAGGGGCATGTCCTCTACCCCAACTACATTTGCGAACCACCAATATCATTTGTAGGTTCTTCTTTTTGCAGCACTTCGTTGCAGCTGTTCGCTCTTTGAAGCGTCATCCCGGGGATTAGGGGGGTGATGAGCAGACGGAGGGAGGGTTGAGAGGCTTCCTCCTCCCCCCCCCCGCCTTTCTTCCTCTGCCACATGCAAGCTTGTAAATACGCAGTCGTTCACGTAGAGGCGCATGCCTCAGCATTACGCATACGACCTACTTCTCTTCTCGCACCCTTTTGGCGGCTGGGACGCGCCATCTCCGAGAAACACAACATTCACTTTTTCTCCCTCTCCCCCTTCCCCCCCCCCCCCATTACAACTCTTCACGATCTCTGCGCTGCCCTCATCCCCCGATAAGTTTGGGGGGTTTGCAGCTGTGAACAAGGACGAGGCCAACTACCCAGCGTATTGGTTTGCTCTTCTCTTCTTGTTTTGTCGTTGTCGTCACATCGAATCGTGTGCGCGGGTGCATCATCGTGGCTCCGCCTCTGTGAAGAGAAGAGGTGGAATCCCTGCGCTTTTAGATATATATATATATATATATATTAAATCCCTTTCTCTCTTGGAGACCGTCGTGATGTACAGTGAGGTGGAGCAGATCTCGCTTCTTGATCCGCAGTTCCCCGAATGCGCCGACCTCGAGGAGGACCGCGTGCGCCAAAGCGAGTGCATCAATGAACATGTTATAGCACTGAACGCTGCCCTAGAGAGGTTACACTTGGAGGGTGGTGATGCCTCCCTCAGCCGCCACCACAGTGGTGCGCCGGCTTCGTTTCACGCCATTCCCACGCTCCCACCAGAGGTAGTGGAGGCTCTGTTGGCGTTCCTTCTGAAGGAGGAGGAGGGGTTGCAGCAGCTCGGTGCCCGAGCAAACCTTTTAGATGAGCAGCGCAAACGCGATCTCGCTAAACTAGATACTTTGGCGGAAAAAATAGACAAATTCAAGAACGCCGTCGCTGCTATGTCAGCTAGGAGCTCCGCAGATATGCGCTCCTTCCGGGAACACATGCAGCAGAGTGTAAATGTAAGCAAGCAGCAGCAACGTGAACTAGTAGATTTAACGCGAAAGCGCGAAAAATTGGAGCTCGAAGTAAAACGCACACGGATGGAGTCAGAACGGCTCCGAAAGATTGCCAAGCGTGTGCGTTGATCGCTGTTTTTTCTCCTTTTCTGCCTTTTGCTTCGGAGAGCAGCGCAGGAAGGGGCAGGAATGCACCTTGGACGCGTGCAGGGAAGGCAGGGTTGCCGGACAGCTCCCCTCGGCGAGTGCATTTCTGAAGATCGGAAGGCTTCGTCGTTTCGCATCATTCCCTGTATTTCTGCTCTCCTCGGAGCTACTTTCTCGTCTAGAAGTCCTCTGTATGACAGCTTGCTCTCTTCTCACGCTTTTTTTTATAGCTCCCCAATCTCCCTCTCTCTCTTCCTTCTTTGCAGATGCCTTTGATAGATGGTGTTGCTCTCGATGCTTCTGAAGTTTTCACAGATGACGGTATGAAAGGATGCAGAGAGCAAAAAGCGCCCCCTCCTCTCCCCCTCCTCCTGCAACCCCCTCAGACGGGCCTGTGAAGGTTTCATCGAGGAGATCCCTTCTCGCCCTTTCGTAGCTGCCCCTCGTACATGGGAATAAGCTGGGGTTGTGCGGTGCCCCCTTCCCCGTCCCCTCCTCCTTCACATTCCCTCTGCTTTTGAATTTGCAGGAGCCAACAGAATGTTCTTTATTACCACGATGCTGTCTGGAACGCTTGTCTTCTCGCATGACAGATGGTCGGTAGGTTGAAAACAGATCGGTGCAGGAGGGGGACAGGAGAGGGAAGTACTAAAGAATCCGCAGCGGTATGACAAAATGGAAAGCATATATATATATATATATATATATATATATATATACGGAGAGAGATGTAGACATATATATATATCGATAGTATCGCCACTGGGAAGATGATGACCTCATTTTGCAAGTGGGGGGGGGGGGGGGGGGG